>JARACY010000373.1:0-99735 GCA_029255725.1 Scrobipalpa atriplicella
TCAGACCAGACGTATGTTTGCAATGAAGTAAAGCTAACCTTCTTGCATTTTAGCTATTTTGCATGGTATAATATGCGAATTATGGTGCAAGATGTTTTGTTATGACTCCATAACGAGACAGCTTTATATAAGTTGATCAAAGTGCTAGGTTTTATAGCTTACTCTGTAATCCGTCAATTCTTCACCCAACTTTTTGCAGCAAACCAAAAGCTAAGGCTTTTTTTTCTTTACACAATTAGTATCTACGTAGACAGAGCATCAATGGCTTAATAAAATTAGTTAATTTCTGAAGAAACGGATTGACACCGAAATCGTTATTAATACGCCCGGAAAGAGAAGGTAGTTTTCTATATTTTTATCACCCTCAATTTACCATAGTAAACAATTTAAACATCCTTTAAACTAACAACTTAGTCACTCGTTTAGCTAAACCTTCACAAGAGCCATCTACCATGTACTGGGATTAATCAGGCTGGTAGCGGAAGCGATGACGTCACACCGTGTCGCGTAACTAAATTGGCTACGTCACACGTGTGAAGCGAGCTTTAGCAAGCTGTAGGCCGGAATCACATTAGAGAAAACCTTGTTTCACTTGATAGGAAAAGCTTTATTTTTCAGACAAAAATTGTTAGCCTCCTGCGTCGTTCACGGTATCACCTGTCCGTTGCCTATTTAGTGGAAACATTCATGCTTTTTTTTCTTTTACACTAAGGCCAGCTGAGGGATTTGAGGGTTTCAGTACATTGTAATGTAGGCGATAAGCTGAGAACCTGACCTTACTATATCTTAAACAACCCTCAAAACTTGTCTGACGTGACGGAACGACCTTTGTTTAGGTCGTTGACGCTCTGCCTACCCCATTAAGGATACAGGCGTGATAGTATGTATGTATGAGTCCTGAAGTCCTGATCTCTTAACCGAACGAGGAATTACGTGTGTCTGTTAGCGGAATTGGAATTACATTATGTCTGTTAGTAGAATTGCTGCCTCAGTTTAATTGTTAATTTGTTGTTGTCAAGTTGTTGTTACTAATTGTACTCCGATTGCGTGGTTTCAATTGTTTACTGACAGTTGATCTTGTTACTTGTTAGGTATTACGTGGGGTTGTTCAATGTTTTGATTGTTCATACGTAAAATTACGCGTATAACCCTTACGGAGAAGATAGATCGTCAATGGCCTGTTAAGAAATGTTTTCATCGAGTCTCACAAATACATACTCGTAAGCTAATTTGAGTAAGGAAATTGCTTTCAATTTGTTGAGGGAAATGCTGTCACCTGTTTGTCTACAAAGTTGATGGTTCCTTCAAAAGTTGCGGTTAGCTATCGGTGCCATTCGTTGTCTTTAATATTTAGTATTGGTAATGTACTTACACCATGTTAGAGATTGTCTGGGCGTATTACAAACTTGCACACCAGGATCCAAAGGTTCATTTGGGTTCATTACCTGTACCTACCCAAATCCCACAACAAGAAAAAATTAGAATTTCGTGACAAGAATCCCCTATAACTATTTGTTTGACATCAAAGTGAAAGAACCGATCAGTATTCATATCGGATACTGAATCGGCCCATAGACTTCTGGACCATGAAATCTGCTACTCAAATTATTGGCTAAATCCTATTCTTGAAGTTATATCTCGGTCTCTGGTCCTGTTACGTTATTTTCCCGTTTATGTAACCTCACTGTTGTTCTATATTGTTACAAACATAAAAATCCACTGCCAGACTTGCTTCCTGGTGATATCCATAATTTTCTCCTAATTTGAAATAAAATTTGTGAAAGGAAAATAATTTAATTTGTCAGTTGATCATGAACATGATTAAGTCATGTGACGGAATTTCTTTTACTTTTATTTTGCTTCAGCTTGAAAACGAATGTAGTTTCTGCGTGTTAGATTACTGATTGGTTATGGAAACGTCACTATTTCGTTGAGATTAGATCGGTAATACAGTAGGTATAAAATAACAGTGAATGTTTTCATAACGCTACCTTTCCGTTCGGTTTCCGATCACATATCGGTTCGGTACGTAATGAATATTATATTAACCTCCTGAAGCTTAATTAAAATGAAATGAAACCCTATTCATATGAGTATTGGAAAAAGTTGGAATTAATTTCTGTGTAAAATAATTTATTACTTTTCCTGGGCATTCAGTTCATATTTGTTCCCATTTCAATTATCGACATTAAAAGAATAACTTATAACTGTCGAGTGAGTTATCCGTCTGACGAACGTCCGATATTATTTGATAGTAATCAATCTTCGCTTTACGACTTCATTGTACTTATTTATTGGATTTCTAATAAAATACTTCTTCTTCTTATCGAGTGAGTTTTCGAGTTGAACCGTCAGATAGCACAGCTTACTACCTACTATTAAAAACTATTATAACTATGTTTCCTTGGCCTAGCGCTTATAGTCGCTTTCTATCTTCACATTGCCTGGTCTTCAGCATTCGCTGGTGTATGATTGTTATATATTAAGTACACCGAAATACAATTAGCTGTAACCCAAACTTTACAAGTTACAAAACCTAACCCTTTTGTAAAACACATGGACAAATTGGCATTCCAACTCGTCATTTAATTAACAAATCGTGTGTAGGGGGTGTGTGGGGTTCGTCGGAGCAAGTGGGGAGGCCGGGGAAAATTAAACGTGCGCGCATCCCGCGGGATTAGCGCGTAAGTCGGGATCAGGACGGGATTGTCGGCGCGGTAACGGGATCTTTGGTTATTGGATTCAGGTGTCGTTCAAATTTTGGTTAAATTAAGTAACAATTCTGAATTGTAAATTCAAAACATGCTTGAAACAATAACACACACACAATTCCTTACTTTATTTGCACATATTGAAAAAAAAATCTCTACTAGATTTCAACACTCGCTGCTTATAAAATGTCTAACTCTAAAATAATATCACTATTTTTCTATTGCGCATAAGCATTATCTTTTATACACTACGAAGTTTATACCAATCCAAGCTTATCTTCCGCATTTTTTTGCAAGTATAAACCATTGCATTTAAAAGAGCTCAAAACAAGTTCTTTACTTTTATGCATATTCTATTTCAAAACCTTAAAATAAAAATTAAATATCTAACAACCACAAATTCAAGACAATTCCAAATGAACATTCTTACCCCTTTCCTAATAGTTGTAATTAGCCCCAGCTTGTCACCTCTCCCCAGCCTCCTCATTGATATTCCGATCACCGCTTGCCCGTCACTGTCTAAGTGACGTTTATTGAATCCCGGGTGGACAGTTCTCCTGTCTAAGCGCTTCGAGGAAAAAATAGGTCATGTTTGCATAAAGTATTGTGACTGTAACGATCTTGGAAAGACTTGCTAATCAATATATGTAGTTTACATCCGGATAAGTGAAGAAACTAAGGACTTACTGAGAACGTAAAAAAGAGCCAAGTGAAAGGAACATTGGTATGTACCTAGTGCCTGTATTGTATATTGAGTCGAAAGCCCATTCGATAAGAAAGACAGAAATGCCTTATCCCTTCCAAGAACTTTTAGAAAGAACGAGCCGCGTAATGTGTTTTTTTCTTGGTGAAAATTGATCTTTTAAGTACATTGCTTCATCTACTCGTATTTTAGTTATTCTATTTTGTCTTTTGACCTCTATTTGACACTCGCCTACTCTCCTCTGACCTGTCACCTTGCGGGTTGCCACTTACCACGTTGTGTGCTCATCGGGCATCTTGATTGTGGTTTGTCGGGTCGACTGTACTATAGTTGCTGTTCACCCAGTGTTGGCTACATAGCTTAATGGGGACCGAGTGGCTTTGTGGAACGTGGTCAGTTAGGTCTGTGGTAGAGGGTGGTTCTTTTTATGTTCTCCTTAAACGGTTTTACGGAAGTAACACCTATTTAATTTGAATATTTTTGTTTATTTAGTTAGAAGTATTTGGCATAATAACGTCAGCGAAAATGTTATCTCTTAAAATTGCTGCTTTATTAATAAGTAATTCCGTATAGTGCCTGGAATAATATAGACATTACATCCATTAATAAACAATGTAATGTTTCAGCCATTTTGACAAACCTCGAAAACAAAATGGCCCACCGCTGACATCTAGCTGTCTATCGTCAGCAAATAGTGCCTGTCGGACGTTGAGCGATGGTGCTACTATTGTAGGACGTGGTACCTTCTGTGGTCGGGCTCGACCGCTATATCTGGATGATTTGTTCTTCGTGGGTGACCTACTTATGTCATCGAACTTTTGTTTCAATATTGATTTTGTTGGTTTCTTTGTCTGATGACTGATTCAGATGCTATTGTAATAGAATGTATAGATTTACTAGATATTCTTAGGTTCCTCAGTTTGTATAATGAATTATCATAAACCCTTAATCTAGAAGTACCTTTTAGTCAGCGTATTCTTAACAAATCCGTGTAACCGACATTTTCATACACTGTTATGTATTTTAAAGAGAGTTGTTTAGTTACACAAAGAACGTCTTTCAACAGCTACGCTTGCCGCAGGTAAAATTTATTGTTTAATACACGTTCTAGCAGATTTTCATAAAAAATACAATGGAGAAACATTTTTACATAATCTGTTGTAAGGAAGAAAACGGAGCGCAAATGTTTTACCAGCTTTTTATACAAAGAAACCGCTTGTTTGGTCGCCAGAAAACAAAACAAGTATCCAAGTAAAGCCTTTCATTTTTAATTATAAAAGCCGTATTTTATTTTCTGAAAACTGAATACTCTAAGAAATCAAATATATCGTGGCAGGAGTTATGTGGGTAGTTGGTACATTTGAAAGTAGAACCCATAGAGATGAGCGAAGTATAGAGAAGCAAAAGAATTTTCGATTGATGAATGAAAAAAGCGTTCTTCTTTATGTATGTAGAATTCCAAAATTTACACAGAGCTCTCTAAAACTTTCGAATATATTTCAGTTGCATGTAGTCCGTTAAATAACAGAAACACGTGAGCCAGGTTTATCCTGCACACACGTCCTGCGCCTGGAGCGCTCGATTCAATGACTAATCCACGGAAAAACAAACTCATATACAGGGTGTAAGGGAGAACTTCCCGCTAACTGATTGGGAATGGTCAGTCAACGAAACTGACCAACATTAACTATAGGATATTCTTTCAAAAAATGTCTAATCAAGAAAAAAGTCTAGTGTTTCATTTTCATTGACTAAGCAGAGTAATACCTAACACCATCAGTTTTTTTTTGCGGGCATCTGTCTCTTACACCCGCTATATACGTATTTCATCGGAAAATCCACTACCGCCGAATATATTTTCAATATTTTCACAACGATAGAATCCTTTATGCTTTTATGGTGAAATGTTTTGGTTTAATATTGCTGTTGTGCTGGGTTTTAATCTCATCACAATGGACAGGGATTTTTGAAGAGATTTTAGTTGAATAATCCTTTATAATGTAGTTACTGCGGAATATAAAATATTATTCGCTATGGAAAATATTTTAAATTAATTATTTTTTTTGATGGCTGAATTTTAAGTATCTCACCAACAAAATAAACTTATGAGTACAAAAATATTTTTGTTTATAATCCTTTCAAGTGTTTTTCATGTACCTATGTATAAAGCTTTGTATACACCACACACGGTCTCGTTCTTTTTTCAAATTAAAAAAAGTATGAATTTATCAAAGTGCCGCCGAAGCCCACCTGCCGTTTACTCTTTGCCGACGCTCTACACGTGGCGAGGAATAAAAAAAAAATTAGAAACGAAACTCCCTGATGTAGGCAATCATTAGAGCCGACTGGTGCGCGATAGATTGAAAATAAGAAAAACGCATGGCAAAGGTTTTATACTTTTTTTTTTATTTCCTGAGTGCCAGATATAGTTGAAGAAATTTAATTTTGAGCCGATTTGCCTTTTATGTAATTTTCAATTTCAACTCAAATCGGCTCAAGCAAATATTTCGGTATACATAGCTTATGCATTTTACATAACAAGTTTCCTATTTGTTGTACCTATTTGTTCCATTCATTACTCGGTGTTGTGAAAAAGTACGACATTGTTTTTACCTGTAATTTATTATTAATTGGTTATGTATGGATTTGCTGGTAAGCAATAATTGCGTGGAAACCGTAGAATTATTGTGAAACGCCTATAATTTACTGTAGCGCAAAATATGCGAATGTTAATATGATATTCTCCCATCAAAATAAAACTCGTCGTGTCTACGGGCTATAAAGTATTGTATTTATTGCACTGCAGTTGCAGCGCTCGTCCCGGGAGGTAAATACGTACATCGATTGGATGCAGTCGGCTTTATTCGCTCATATTTTGCTTTATTTTGCTTGTTGCCTGCTGTACAGGATATCAGGATACTCAATTAAAACTGGATAATCTTCTTATTCACAATTTATTTGGAGATCTAATACATAGATAGTAGTAGTAGGCACGATACGCGTGTTACAATTGAGCGGTAGAAAGTCGAATGATCGCGGACCGAACCGAACGACGAAGCGAGCGTTGCGCGGGGTGCGGGGCGCGGGCGGCAGGGCGGCCCAACGGTCTTTTGTTTGCATAAACACCTGCCGTACGGTTTGTTTATTTAGTACCGAGAGATATCCAAACAGGTTGTACATAAGTAGATACTAGATTGATTTGAAATTGTGAGTGCGTACTCTTATCGATGTGGTTGCAAAGCGCTTTGATCACCGTAAGATTTGTCTCATGTGCCAGATATTTTTTTCCAAATCTTTTTAAAGTTTATTGCAGTTTGGGAGCAGTGACAATCTACCTTAACTACCTACTTCAATTAACTTTTTAAAATTGTCGCGGTTATCAATATACGATATTTCATTAATAGCCACCACAGTAATATTTTTGTTATTAATAAAATATTCTATACTTACTTTGAGTCGAAATTTCATATTTTAGAAATATCATCTAAATAATATAGTTAGTGGTAACTTATGTGTAGTAAAATCTATTTTTAAAATAGGTGAGTAATTGACTCTGGTAATGAATTCCCGATCAGGGGAGCTAGGTTCATGTCCAGTCCATTAGTGTATACTGTTGTGGCTCATATAGTTAGTACACAACCATCTTTATTTACTACACTACAATGCTGTTACGTAGTAACAGTACCCGCATTCCCACAAATTGGTCCTGGATACGTTAATTGCGAACAACACCCCTCCCCCTCCCCCCCCCCCACCTCACACAGACCTCACCGGGCCGAACAAAATCGTAGTTGATTGGGTTCCAGTTTCACAGACACATCACAGATCTAGTTTGGCCTGGATTCCGCAAATGCTATGTGTGTAGAGAATCTGAATATCGATCTTCTAAATCTCTTTCAAAATGCTTGTTGTTGCTGGGACAAGACGTGAAAAAAGAGGTTATTCTTCTTTTTTTGATGGTTCCACTCTTGACTTCTTCTAATCTCGCAAGATCTCTATTTATAATTGTGCACGTCGTATCTGCCTCACAGAATGCCAATTCCCTAGCCTAGATCTGCTGGAAGAGATTTTTAAGCTGTACCTGTTGTGTCTTTGTTTTCTATGTTCTTTGTATTTTATTGTGTACAATAAACTGTTAAATAAATAAATACAAATCTCTCTTGATCCTGACTATATCTACAGCTCGCAAGTTTTAACCTATTCAGATCGGGGACGTCTAAGCTGTGTCTTCGCGGTAGACGGGTACCTACAACCCATCCTAATGAGGAGTAGGCTGTACACCACCGGTAGTACACCCCGGTCTGAACGTGTTAAATTAGTTGCGTGATCTACATCAATCCAGTAAGTCTATGACGTGCAACTATCGACGGATATCACATACATACATACATATAATCACGCCTTTATCCCTAATGGGGTAGGCAGAGCGTAAACAACCTAAATATAGGTCGTTCCGCCACGTCTGACAAATTTTGAGAGTTATTCCAGATGGATCGGTATATTGCTATAGTGACAGGTTGTCAGCCCATCGCCTAAATTACAATACTGAAACCCTCGAATCCCTTAGCTGACTTTTACAGCATGCCCGGGTGGATATGCAGCTGGCACATTCTATGTTTTTCATACATTTTATGTCTACGGATATCACGGTAAATATAAACTCGATTATTGCTTTTGAAGCTGAATATTGCTGGTTCCAAACTGATATTTCGCTTCATGCGCGTTTCACAGATTAATTGAGAGTTATTGAGCTCATGTTCAAAAGCTAGCTTTTATATTGCTCTTTGTATGTATTTCAAAATATTTTCCATTCATTTTAATATAGGTAGTTTATCGTGTGTTTATTAGCTTGAAACCCTCTAAAAATACAATATTTTTGCAATGATATCCAATCTGTGTCTATTTATACCATATCACTTTGTTCTTTATGTGAAACAAGATAGCAAAACAGATATATATAAGGAAATGTTTATTTATTTAAAATAGCTAAAATAAAAATAAAACCTTTTTATTAACTCCAAAGGAACCAATGTTCAACTCTTCACCCGCCACAAAGTGAGTTTCCTTTTCTTCCGACTGCAAGTTGTATTTCCGTTGCAAACTGCCGATGCATATTGAGACCAGTTCAACTTGACTGTTGTCGCACGTCGGGAATCGAACCGCGATCAAAGCGAGCCCGTAATTTCCTGCCCTCGGTGACACAAAGGGAGGTACAGTGCGGGATATAAAATATTTCACATTGGCTAAGATAGAGACCATGCTGGAAAAACATTGAATATGCCAGCTGTTTCTATTCCCGGGCATACTGTAGAAATCGGCAGAGAAAGACGAGGTTTTCAGTGTACTGTAATTTAGGTGACAGGCTGACAATCACTATAGCAATCAATACACAATTCAAACTTTTCTTAAATGGTCCATGAAACTTGTCAAACGTGGCAAAAATTACCATTTTACGCTCTGCGAATTCGAAGGGAGAGATGCAGGCGTGACTAAGATTTACTGTGTATAGAGCGCTTTCCTTGTCGCATTTATACGACGACTATGGTCACCTTCCCTTCCATTGGCCGATGTGCATTATTTATAGCCCTACTACACAGTGTTTTACTCCGCGGCGGGAAGTGGTGACACAAACACTGATTTGGAGAATTTTCTTTGTGGTAATGGTAAGTGGCTGCGATTGTTTCGTCAAGTTTCGCTTCGTGGAATATGAAATGCTGCTCCAAAAGTTTGTTTATGTTTAGATTAAGATTTGAAATGGTTGATGCGATCTTTGATGCACAAGAATTTACTATACAGGGTGTAAAAAAAGTACTACGTTCCTTTAAACCACATGTTCTACTAATGATCCAAACAACTTTCCCAAAGCACAAAAATTTTAGCTCGATAAAAAAATTTTGCCTTTCCCATATAAAGATGCTCTCCGGGATTTGCAGTTTTGTATGGAAAAGGCATTTTTTTTCCACTTCACTAATTTTATCAGCCTTATAGAAATAGCCGTATATTTCCAGATTTACCTGTATAAAGGCGGTGGGATAAGTGAATTTGTATAACGGTTTTCCACTGACATTATACCTCGGGTTTCTCACGGTAATCCGATATGAAGGGACGGTTGGATGATTATTGATGTTCTGTGCTTAATGTTGTACCCTTTTTTGTCCACAGGTAAGACGTGATAAAGTGATGATGTGGTTCAGAAAGAGAAAGATGATGTAAGTAGTAATATTTAGACCGCTTGATTGTAAAAGGGCATATCTATTTACCTTGTAATTTCTGTCTGTATTTGTTTATTCATTGGTCTTTCCTCAGTTAGATACTGTGGTATAATAAAGTTTATTATCATATCACATGTGTTACGGTAACATCCATGTTACACTAGGAGCGACGAATATATAGAATTTACCAGTTGTTTCCCTTCCCAGTGCTACTAAAATACTCGTCAATAATCTTCGTAGCAGTGGCTACGTCACGTAGCCGCGTAGCGATGACGTAGCGCTCTCGTAGCGCCGTAGTTTCTCGTAGCGGAATGACTCTCAACTTTATTATTGTTATTGAGAAAGTTTAAACGCGGTTTAAATGACTCTTTTACGGCTTCAGTTGCTATAAAGAAAACTTATATTACATTTTATCGGCTTTGAATTCGTATGACGATAGTTTTTAACTTTAAATAAATAATCTTTAAACCGAACTGAATTTTACTTAAATACCTACATTTTGAATTAAACTTTTCGTTTAATGTTAGGTTTTACATGAGCCTAAATTGATGGTGATTTCTATGTGATTAGAATTCTTATCCTCTGTTAGCAATCAGTAGCTTACCGGGCCTACTGGGAACGAAAAGGGGGCGAATCGGAATAGATAAGCAGTTGAGTTTGGTCTTTCATTCACATCACGTCTTTTCTTGGCCTAGATCTAAGTAGGTTTACCGTCAAAATTTTTATTTAGGTTGCAAAAACTTTGGCTATATGTATTGACGAAACTGAATAACTTTAGCTATAGAACTTGTCTTGAATAAAAATAGGGCTATATTTAATAGTGTCCATGGAACAATTATTTGGTCTTACCATTACTATATCATTGTATCAGATCAGAGTTGTAAAAAGACCCAATCTTTAAAAAGGATATCAACATAAATAACGCATCGCAAGCCCTTTAAAGCCATATCAAAAACTTAAATTTAAGTATTAATATTTTAAGTATTCAAACAAATCCCACTCAAGCACATTAACTTTCTACAAAACTCTCGAAAGAAATAAATTTCTCCTTAAATTATAAGAAAAATATCCAATTTCGCTGAGAAATCTCTCCTTTTAGAGCTTAATTTTATAGTTTTACTTCAAAAGGAGTTTTCGTTGATTTTCCGCTCGTAAAACTCGAGTTGCTTTTTATGAAGTTGCGTAAAAAAGTCTTGGTTAAGTCTAACGTGCGGGCTTAAGTGCCCGAGTGAACACTAAAATATCGTATAAGGAGCTTAAGGTCGTACATGTTTATTGTGAGGTTAAGTAACCATATCTTTTGAGTGGTCATAAACTTGATTCTGTTATGTAATTAAAAGAAAACTTTATGCCGTTCTTTGAGTATGATTTTCTGCGTCTTGTCTTGAGCTCCATTTGTGGCAACTGAATTCAGATGTAATAACTATAACTATTTTCAAAGAGATTAAACATTTGAATAATACAACATTATTAACATGAATAATGCTGCATCGGTGTTAAATTTTGTGGCTTACAGTTGCTCTCATTTAAACCTGACCCAAATACCAGTATTCTAATACGCATATAAAAGCCTATCGAGCCATTGTCCCTTGAATATATATTATTATTGAGCCGTGATCGGGGTCCGGTCGGTCCTAAAGACCCATTCGACGGCCGCTGTGGCACAGTTATTAATACCGAGGCACGTAAATCAGGCTATATGGTCGTATCGGTGCCGGACACGTTACTGGCCGTAAATCTGCCACCAGTCAGAAACCCGCTGCGATTTTTATTATTTTCCACTCGGTTGGTATCGGCGTCGTTCGTTTATGAAATTAAAAAGTGGAAAGTGAATTTGAAACGGTCAAGCGTTTCTGATAATTGTCTCATGTTGAACTGGGAGCAACAAAATAAAATTTGCTGACCAAACTATACGGTGTGACGTGAACCTGTCCATTAAAGAAAAAAAAAATATATGGAAAAAATATTTGGCTCTCCCATACAAATGGTGTCAGCTCGAGTCACTTTGTATGGAAAGGCCAATATTTTATTTCAATCTTCCAGTTGTTCAGTTTGATGGGTAGGTTCAAACCATACAGTTTGGTCAACATTCTTTTTTTTCTCCCTCCGGTAGAATATACCAGTAGCTGTTTTTCTTCGCGAACAAGAGGATGCCAATTGTTTTTTTTTACTAAGATATTTATAAATACTTTTCGAATATCCTTCTTATTTTGACCTCCAAATGTAAACCTCGCTCGCCTCAGTACTTTATTTATTATAATATTATGCAGTCACAATTCCAAGGAAGTTCAAGTAATTTCAATTTCGAGAACTCAAATAAATTACGTTGCTAACCCCTTTCGTAAATAATTCCCAACAAACTTTTTTCCACGAGTTTGATTCTTTGTCGAGATTAGGGAGAGTTTTTTAACATCAGCCCAAAGGCCGGAAAATTACCGGTGATTTTGGGGAATTCCCCCAAGAGGGGGCAACCCCTCCCACCGAAGCTTTGTTGGATAATTCCGCTTAATGAATCAGGATGAATTCCAATTTTATTTAATAAGGATTAGAGGTAATTTTCATTTTCAAAACATATTTTTCAATGAATATGCCTTTAAGAACAGTGACAAAGAAATAAAATCGATCGCTTTTTACTCTTTTCTGCTTTTTAATTCGGATCTTCTTCTCCAATGCACGCAATAAGCCAGTCACAAACGGAATTATTTAATAATCTTCGGTCGGCAGATGCACATAGATTTAATCCCTTAAGTGGGGTGGTATGGGATCTACCTCCTAGTGGTCCACCCCGGGCAACAACAACACAGGCTTGCCTCTGAATAAGTCCGGCTGAATGATCCCAACAAAGCGGTGGTGGGCTCCTAGCACCGAAGTCCGGCGCCAAACAGCTTGCTGTGTTCCGTCGGTGCGTGAGACTACCATTGCCTTAACAGGCGTCTTCTGGGTTAGCTCGCTCCATCGTCGACTCTGTCACGGTCATCGCTGACCTTTGTTTTTAGAGTCAAGAGCTAACCCATTCCAAGAAAAAAAAAGTATCACTGAAATACGTGAAAATAAATCGGAAGACGTATTAATATTTTGATATTATTTTAAAACTAAAAATACCTACTACACAGCTACCATGTGTTGTAGGATGTTACATTCTATTATAAACTTCGATACGGATAAAAATATACTTTTGGTATATTAGTGAAAGGAAAAATGTCGGAAACAGCGAAACGTCAGGTCAATCGTGTTGAAGAGTCCTCCAACCACCGTGGAATGACTACACCACTCCAATGTAGTGCCCCTTTTCCACCGCTGTGCCAGTTTTCGGACACCTATTGTGTTTACTATCAAACCGAAAAAAGTCGAGAACATTTGAAGTTCGGTAAGCTTTGGATTGAAGGGGAAACGTTGCATAATTTCAGGATACCTATTTTAATAACCGAAACATTCATTACTTACTATAGTATCCTAGTCTATCTAGTAAACTCACTAATCATGCTCTTGCACACACTTGCCAAAAGCCAATCGTGCTAAGTACTAAGATAGTACATTACCCCAGTGTTGCCAAGTCGACAACGGCGTTGCCAAACCGTGCACGATAATGCCACGCCCATTACAAGTGATTGTGCACATCTGCCTGATTGCTGGAGTTGCCAGACTTTAAATGCCCAATTTGTCTGCGGGATCGAGTTTTTATCCATGTTTCGCGTCGGGTTTCGTCCGGTCGGCTTGTTCGCTGACAGGGTAATTGCTCGTCATTAATTTTCCGGATAGTGAGGAATGAATACATCTAAGTACCTATGTAATTTTGAAAGCACTTAGTATAGAAATATTTTATGCGGGAGTAACTCAAATGTACGTACACACATACACTGGAAAGTCGCACAATCTCAACAGCTCGTTCAATCAGAAGCAGCAGTTTAAACCACATCAACATTAACTAGATAAAAGTCAACAAGTGAGCAGATATCGCTCGAAACACCCGCAAGACTCCCCGGTGCTGCTATTCAATACTCGGCTCGGCTCACAGCTGATCCCGTGAATGCGCTAGTTAGCATATTGCTGCAGATCTGCTGGAATAAACATGAACTGGACACGAGCGATGGAGTAGAGGTGACTTTTAGACATGTTTTCAGAGGAAATCACCGAAATTTCGGATTTGGATTGGTCGTTTTTGGGGTTTATTTCTACTCGTTTTCGTACTTTTGCATGAGATTATATGATAAAAATAACTATCCAGATGTTATTTCAGCAACCCAAATGTCTGAAAGATCTTCTTCTTAGCGAGTTGGATTTTCCGAGTCGAACAACGATAATAATTGAAAGATAATAATATTCTTTAATTAACCGACAATTCAACTACTTTCTAATCTTTTTCATTCGACAGAGATATAATAATTTAAACAAGATAGAGATGTCCCTAACTTAGTGTATTGAAAATGCGCATCTGATTAGATTCCGTTCTAATTTATATGAGTCGTACTGAAAAAAACAACCGTCTATTTTTTTTCTCGTAGCTGTCCATAATTTAAAATAAATTAGTTCGAAGCTGATAGATTTTCATCTACTTCGCATTTGAAATATTCGATTACGCTTTTCGTTTCAAGATGTTCTTTGAAAAACATTTCTAAACCTAGATTTCTTTTTTCAAGCACTCAAAGCTTTTTCTATAAATATTTTACGTCAAATTGAAATTCTAGGAATTCACTGAGAAATAGAATCACTTGAAAAATTCATGAAGTTTTAGTAAGAAATGTTTATTGGCAATAAAACTTAAATCAAGTTGGTATTTCATTAGTCTGGAGCTGTTAATAAGTAATGAAATGAATGTTTGATCTGAGACGAAGATAATCTGACTCAGAAATACCTAGAAATCAGGATCGCTTTTAGGTACTTAAGATATTCAGAACTCTTGATTTTATTTTTACAAAGTTAGTCATTTGAGACTGTTTTACTTTTTAATATTTATTTCTTGGCTTACCAGGCCACGTTTTTATCCAAGAATTATTGATCTTTCCCATAAAAATCTATTTATATTTTTCCGTGGTAAATAGCGGTCTGAGTTTCTTTACTTCTGAATAATTTTCTATGTGGAGTAAAATTTTTGATAGTGTTTGAGTTTACCCGTTACATTTTTAAACTTAAGTCATCGGCCTTCTCCAAAAGAAATCCTCTTCCACCCTCCATCCATAGATACAGGTAGGTAAATGCAAAGAGTACGTAAATCTGGTTTAATCCAGATGAATGCGCGCTCGCGCCGTGCGAGAGCTATTGTTTATTTACCACCATTCATCCACCATTATCATACCCGGTGAACAAAGACCTGTCAGCTGTAGACGTTGCTCTCCTTTATAAAAGAAAATACACGACAAGTGAAGAGCTTAAGCTGTGATAAACTCTTAAGGAGCTACGTGGCTTACGACTACCCTCCCAATGGAATCCCGCGTGTAGCAGCTTGCTAGATGACTTTACTAGATGACTTGCCGGATGACCTTGATATTACTTTTAGAGATGAGAAGATTTAGTTCAAGATAAGCTTGATCCGTAATAGTCTATCGATCATCACTGAATCTCGTCCTATAGTAGAGTCAAGAACAATATAGTTTTGCAAATAGGTAATCAACATAAAATTGTAGGGGATCTCCTTACATATACTTTGTTCTAATAAATATAGAAAATCCAGTCTATAAATGTTTGGTCTTTGTCAGTAACAGTACAGAACAGCTGAGCTACAGATTAAATAGCCGACTTAGGGGAAACCTGATTATGTATCATTAATCTGTGTTAGCTTCGTTCTTTAGGCAGATTTAGTAGATGAATATTATTTACATTATTTTCTATGCCTTTTCTCATCGACAGGGATTTAGAGTCTAAATAAATCTGGCCTAAACTGAAGCCTAGTTATCAGTACATCTGCCTGCTGCACAGAAAGTCCTAGGATTTAATTCAAGTTTCTACAAATAAAGCAGCTGCTAAGATTCAAAGGGAATATTTTAATCCTATTTTCTTCCATTCAAGTATAATTTCAAAAATATTTGAATTCGCTACTTGCCATGCCGTAGAACAATCGTAGCAATTATTACCAATAAAAATAACTTTCACACTCATATCTCTCACTCGAGTGCTTCGCGGTATCACGGACATACAACCACAAGAATGCTCAAACTGAGAACTGATATGAATTATCGAAAAAAAAATTATAATGGCTTTTACAGTTTGCTCGCGGAAAAGAAGCAGATCGTACATTCTATGTTTATTATTGCTTTAGTGGAAAAGGAAACACCCACCATGGAAAAAACAATATATATAAACGGAAATTACTACAAAAGGAAAAAGCCATAAAGCGCACCTGTTAGCAAGAAACAAAAGCGCAACGCGGCGGCCGTTGTCGAAGATTTGGAGTAAGGATGCAGTGGGTCACGCCGCCACGTGGCCCGGCCGTGACCTAGATCCGGCACTGGAGTCTATGTCAGGGCCGGATCGCCCGCACCCGACTGGCACATCGACTAGCTTCCCGACTAGCCTGCAGATTAAACCCCCGACAGTCCAGACCCGTCGATAGTGGTGCAGGATAAGACGGCAAGTTTGGTGTTCATTGCAGATTAGGAGAAAACCAGCTTTTCAAAATGTGGAAAGTTTTATGCGAATTCTTGTATCCGAAAAGCAAACTTTGGGTTTCGTGTAGTATTTTTTATTTTCAAAACTTTTGAACGAAGGCATAAAATAAAATTTTATTCAACTATAGTATTTTAATCGACTGTTATAAGTCAGTTTACACTCCGACAGTAGGGTTCATCATCGGATCGACTGACACAATAACCCATCCGTTAAGAAAAAGAAAATGTAAATAAATTTGTGCAATTATACCTACCTAACCTACCCAGTAAAGTATGGGACTTCTCAATTCATGTCGCCATTTTTGTCTCGCCGCTGACCCCATGAAATAAGTTTAGAAGGACGCCTCAAGTCGGCTTCAGTGACATATTGACTGTTCCTTTTGTTGATAGTATTGGAGTTGTTTGTTTGTTTGTTGTTTAATGGCGGCCACTGTTCGGTAAACGCGACGAGAATAGTCGTTTTATCTTCTGAATGGAGTTTAAAAGAGTTGCTCGATTTGGAAGTTTTGGGAATAGTTAATTTGAGTTGGGATGAAAGCTGAGAGCAGAGTTTTCGCTGCGAATCAATAATGCTCTAAAGGTTTCGTTTATTAAACTTGATGTAGGTAGGGGTCAACCTTTTACGAGGGTGGTCCCAAAAGTAGCCGTCCTAACCAAGAAAAAACAAAAAATATGGGATGAATTATATTTATTTCTCTAGATAGCTTCCTTGTAGTCCTTTACACTTTTCCCAGCGGTGCTCTATAGCTTCAATGCCGCGTCTGTAGTAGGAACCGTCGAGCTCTTCAAAATAGGCATTAACCGTAGACTCAACATCTTCATTGCTTGCAAATCTTTTCCCACCGAGCCATTTTTTTAAGTTTGGGAAGAGAAAATAATCAGATGGGGCCAAATCTGGTGAATAAGGTGCATGAGGTAGCAATTCAAACTTTAATTCTTCGATTTTAGCCACTCGACTGAAACATCCTCACGACGCTGTTTTTGCTCTATTGTGAGTAATTGCGGCACCCACCTTGCGCACAGCTTCATCATGTCTAAGTTTTCAGTTAAGATACGATGTACTGCACTTTTTGAAATGCCTACCATATCTGCTAGCTCGCGCACTTTTAGTCGACGATCGTCCAATACAATTTTGTTTTTTTTTTACCATTTCTGGCGAAGTCACCTCATTTGGTCGCCCACTGCGAGGTTCATCTTGGCAGTTCGTACGGCCACGTTTGAACTCGGCCACCCAATATTTTACCGTTGTAAACGAAGGAGAAGACTCCCCCAATGTAGAATCTAGCTCTTCTTTTATGTTAGTTGGGCTGAGGCATTTCAAATGAAGTATTGAATGACGTATGGTAGACCAATTTTTTCCATATTAGAAAATTCTCTGACAGCGTTCACTTTCAAGGACTAAAAAACAAATGACAAATGACCTAGCGTGTTCGAATTCCAAATTTGAAATCCGCATTGATCAGACTTTTTAAAAAGAGTATAATAATAAAATAAAACTGCCAGTACGTAAGTCAGGTCGGGTAATTTTGGGACCGCCCTCGTAAGCCTGTTTTTTTTAAAGATCTTCAATATATTATGAAACTAGATATGCTGGAACCTATTTTACTTGTTCTGTGATCATACGGTATTCTGCGACCAAGCTCATATTTTATTTCAGGTCATAAGTGCTTAGCATAAAAAGAAACAAACATCTGTATTATTAGGATTAGTTAACAGTTAATATTTAAAATTAATGTCTTATGATACGTTGAAATTCTAGTCTACTCCTAGATCCAGCGGCCAAAAATATAGTTTCTAAAATTATCTTCTCATTGATACGTACGCCATGAATAGCGGTAGCTGGTAGAACAATGCGGAGTTCTCTCTGGTGAAGGGTGCTCGCGTCGATGACTCTCCACTCTGACTCCAACTCGCTTCCACATCCATTGATACTTGACAAGAATCACGCTGGAAACTCTGTAGGGTAAATAGGAGGTCTGGGGTCTAACTGGGTAATCGGGTTATCTACAGGAATTAAAGTGTTGTTTTCTTCGCGTAATATTAACCAAGTCATCGGCCTGTTCTTCTTCTTAAATTTAAGAGCAGCGCTCTTGTCGGTGGAGCATTTAATTGTTACTAATAGACGGCGTAAAATCTCCAAAATTCGTAGGGTCGAAAACTCACTCGATAAGAAGACCTGGCGGTGGAAGACAGAGCACTCAAGTAGCTCAGCCATGATGGCCGTCCATAGACTATGAATGAGTGAGTGAATGAATGAATAATTCATCAGACGACTTCGCCATTCGCTTTTTGTGTCAGACAGCGGGAGCGATATGAACTGATCCTTTTGTTAACGCTTTATTGTAAGACACGCTTTGGGGGACGGTAATCTTGAATCTGTGAAGTAGTTTGGTTTTATTAAAATTTGAATTTGAATATTTAATTTATTTATTCACGGTGAGTTAGCTCTCGACGCTCTGGACGAGACAGAATCGACGAAGCGATTTGCAGTCTCTCTATTTGTGTATGTGAGTGTATACGAAGTGGCAGGTTGTCAGCCCATCGATCGACTAAATCACATTACATCACTGCACTGCTCTTATTTCTCTCTTGCCTTTTACAATATGCCCGGGCAGAGAAGCAGCTACAGAATTATATGTTCTCTTACCACTCCATTATGGAAGCATTTTATGAAATATTAATCATTAATCATAATACTTAATCAATTTCTCTATTGTTACAGGTATGTCAACACAACTATTTGGAACCATGATTGGAACAGATTGGCCCCGGCTGTCGTCCATTTCCCCGGCTGTCGTCCATTTCCCCGGCTGCTGTCAACCAACACCAGTCATCGGAAATGGACACGTTTTTCCCCCAGACCACACCCTGTATACAGCCAGTTTAATTTCCTCCATAACGCGCCCAATTGATGCTTTAATCATCCTGTATACGGGTAAATGTGGTTCAATCAGCGGCTCGTTTGATGCATATTTTTACTTTGATATTAAAATTATTCGAGCTTTGATGGTTCATACTTTGGACGTTTAATAATTTAATCCGTATATGAGCTGAGTACGCTTATAGTACGTATAAATTAAAATAGACTGGCCACTTGTTTAAATATGTAATTCAAAAGAGATACTCAGATCTGGACAACTTCAAACTCACAGCTGTTGGTTTTCCTTACAAAATAAAATAAATAAATAAATAGCTGTCAAAATGCCAGTTTTAATATCATCTTTTAATTTAATCCATTTAATCTGATATGGGACTACACTGGGAGATAGATAAATTATCTTGATTTGATCAAATAAAAACACCGAAATGGTCTGTGTTTTACAACTGACTGACTCTTGTCAGTGACTTTCTTTGTATATCAATGTTTCCCCTTTCGCACATTTCCCTCTAAATCCTACGCATTATTGATACAACACAACCCGCGGAAAGGGCTTTATTTGCCGACGACCGAAGCGTTGATAAACCGTAAACCGTAAATAGATCGGAGTGTATAGGTGTAGGGCGCAAAGGTAGATAGCCGTATATAATGTAATCATGTGATGTGATTCAAGAGCGGGTTTATACGACGCCTTGTAGGTATAAAGGGCATTGAACATCTTTGAATTTGGTTACTTATGAAAATTACGAATTACTAATTTATTTGAATGTTCGATTTAAAGAATAGCCAAACATTTTCTTGTACACAATAAACAACTAAACAAGATCTAAATGTAACCTAGAATATTACTGGAGCCCTTTTAAGTACCTAATAAAATTATGGCAATATTTTTTAACCTGTTTCTTTTTCAGAATTTCCCAAAAGGCTTTCTGGCACAATCAGGTAAGTAACCTGATCGTGCCAGGTGGTCTTTTGGGTAACCTTCTACTATTTTCTTCTGTCTTCGTGTAATTGATTTCTTCCGTGCTGCATTGGGAACGATAAAAACATAGAATGTACCAGCTGCTTTTCTACCGGGTATATTATAAAACGATTTAAAAAATTATCCCAAATATTTTGAGACGTGGTGCTCTGTCTGACCCGTAAGGAACAAAGGCGTGACTGTGTAACTGGATAAAATATAGGCACTGTAATCTGTTCTTAATCTAAATCATTAATGGCTACATTCGATCGCGAATAATAGTGTATTATGTAGTGTGTTCAAATGACAAATGTAGTCGAACTTGACACAGATTTGCACTCTGAAACTCATCTAAATATGGAATAGCTTTTTCAGTGAATCGAGTCCGATCATTTTTAATTTTGAATGACATCCGTATTCAGTAGAAATTAAAGAAAAAATATCAGAGTTGCAGGTAAGTATTATGCCCTCTATGCGATTATGAGCGACAGGTATTTGCTATCAAAGAATAGATTGGTTACTTAAATCTTCTTTTTGTATTAAACTTTAAATCTCTTTCTCCTATCATCTTCACTTCAAACTAAAGAACAATCAAACTTAAAATTTACACAAACCTAAAATTGAAATAAAACTAATTAAAAGGAGACACAAGAAGAATGCTGAGGAGATTGGGGAGAGCCTTGCGTGTGATCTTATTGGTAGTGTGGCTGATAATCTATCATAAGACACACGCGGCTCTTCCCGTCTCGCTCCGTCGACGGGAGAAGAAAGAAGATACAATACTTGACGAAATACAAAAAAAAAACAATAAATATAATCCGGGCCTCGGCCTATTTCGACCGCTACTGACATATCTTCGGGACGTAAAATCTGATATCTAGTAATAATTTGAGTTTTTTACCTTTGCATTACTAATTGTTCTTCATCTTTAATTTAAGCTATGTCTGCACGCTACTCCCAACCTATTGACCCAGATTTCCCTCATAATTGGAAGCCCTCCATCCTCATTCATACAATTAAGGATTCGGACTGCACGCCACAACATCCTTCATTATCTCAGTAATCAAACGAGTGCATTTAGGAGGGGGGAAGTAGGGGAATGGGGAGAGTAGTGGGATGGGGGAAGTAGTGGGGGGATGAATTAGTCGACTGAAGCCGTTGTTGCGGTTTTAGGTTAGTCCTAGTGCAAACTTTGGAATGGGAGTCAAGTGCATCTAAACTGGGAAGCATAGGCTTAATTAATTTTCATTTTAGAAGAACTCTACTCTACCATAAAGTTGCAGAGTCGCAAAGAAAGTATAACATTTTGAGTAATTCATTTCTTAGAATTTAATACAAACGCGTCAAAATTAAATTTAGTCTGTGAAAATGATTCGAAAGCCCAAATTGATTCAATAGACCGCCATCATAATAGCCGGTTACCTTGAGAGCCGGCACGGCGCGGCGTCTTGGCCAAAATTAATATATCTCTTAATTTAGCCAACTTAAGGCCAAGCTCTGCTTCTATTTACAGTAGCATTAATGACAGAATGCATTCTATCCTTTGTTGGATAAGTAGTAATCTAGTAATGTATTCGCCGTATATTTTTATATATTAATAGCACATATAGTATGAGAAAACTTAATCTTTTTTAAATTTCAGCTTATGCTCCTTAAGAAAAGATGTTAAGGTTCATGGGCAAACTCAGACCCTATACATTTATGTTTCACCCTATATATTGACTCTGATTTCAGATGGAACAGCTGACAACGCTCCGAGAAGTTGGTAGTTGTGCCAGCATTGATTGAGCAGCATAAAATGCTAAATCAATGCTGTCTCAACTGCCAGCCACATTCTTCAGCCAGCATCGTCGCCAAATAAACACGCTTAAAAAAACTAAATAATAAATTTAAAAAATATATTTGGCGCTGTTAAAACTCGAAAAAAAAGTAAATAATTAATAAAATGAATTCAATTTCAATTTTTGAAAATAAAATTTTCAGTAATACTGCTATTCTCACCAAACGGTTTTTAAAGAAGATAATATAAGTAGTACAACAATAAATTGAAAAACTTTACCATACTAATGTACAGTCAGCGCTCCATAGAGAAGTTTATGATACTTATACATTTTTCCTATGCAGTCGCTGACGCTAAAATGCTAAAATTGACAAAGTTACTGCCATTTTTGCTTTCGAACAGTGCAACAATAAAAACAAAAATGTTACCTTAAATGCCGTACCAAAAGTCACCGCCCCATAGAGTAAGGTTTTTAAAAGGAGCGCCGCCCACCCCACACAGTCGTCGAAGCTAAAGTTGTCAATTTATACAGGAACCACAGAATAAATAATAGCACTGGAACGTACAGATTCTGTAAGAGGTTTTATAAAAACGGCTCGTGCCGCCTCCAGCCATTGAAATGGAATTTTTATTTAAATTTCTGTCTATTCAGCTCCGTTTCAGGCGTATTTATTTTCAGATCGGTATCGGTTATTTCGGTATTTAAAAAAAGATAAAAGAAACGCGTAGTTCCTTTTTTAATTGGAAGTGCCTACTATCGTGTTACGAAAACTTAGCTAAGAAGTTGTTTTCCTTGATTTATTCTCCAGAATTGCAATGCACTGGTTTCTCGGGTACCTTTAATCAATGCCTTTTGCCTTTGTCTGTCTGTATTTTCGTTAGAAAAAGCAGCTGGTACATTCTACTCCCACTATACCGAGCACTACAGTCCATTGCTACACATGGGCCTCTCCTAGTCGGTACATTATGTCTACTTATTTCTTCCAGTCTATAGAAGGACGATGTAAGTGAGTTTTAGGAAAAGCTCCACAAAAGGTTAACTTGGCTTAGAGACTTCCGCATCGCATCACAACCGCGGTCGGAAGCCTTCTTCCTGAGGGCCTCACCCCAACGGCCTCCACCACCGGCAGGATGTCACGCTCCGTGGGCATATCCTGACCCTTAAGGGAAGACCTTAAAAAAGAACTTTGGATAAAGACGTGCTGTTAAACCACATCCTGTCTTCTGATTCAAAAACTTACTTGAGACTGATGTAATTGCATTTCGTGAAGATAATTTCGATCGATCGTCTCGAAACCCATAGGGCAAGAAGAAGAAGAAGTACTAAATTTTAATAGATTACGAGTAATAGCCCTTGCTACAAGACCATTCCCAGTAGGCTGATAAACCACTTACGTTTTTGCGGCAAAACTGAAACTGCATCAGAACCGCTGCGTCCCATTTACACGGCAATTCCGGGCGACGGGTTCCAGTGAATTCTACAATATGAAACTATCTAGTTCGTGTGAATTTGAATTCCGAGAAGCAGAACATTATTGATATTAGTTGGAATTATTTGGGCTGGCACTGTGTATATTATTTATTTACAATGCTGTGGAAACGTGTCCGTATGGTGTACCCTTTAAAAAACGGTACTCACCGGAATTGATTGTTTTATTGTAGACTAACTTTTTGCGCCGCATTTTTACCCGCAGCTTGATGAGTTTTCCCGTGGGAACGGATATTTTCCCGTTAGATCTCTGAACCTGTGAGAATAAGAAATAGAACCATGAATTGAGCCTCTATTCCCAGTATAGTTCAATGGTACAGTTCAATGATTGAACTAGTGAGAACTTTTAGTGCCAATAGTCCAATTATTTTTTATTGAACTAATGTTGGTACCTATATTTAACGTTATATTATAGGTACTGTAGACTACTCAAGCACAGTACTGGCGACTTTCTAGGAAAAAGAGGACGTTTTCGCTGTGAAGTATTTAAAAGTATATTAAAGCATTCATTTATTTTATTTTATTTTTATGAAGTTTATAAAAGTTGATGAATTTGAATTGGACCTGAAAACTTGTGCGTCTATGTTCATGACACAAACATTTTTTTATCTGTACTCACTTACACTCACAAGGTTAAACTTTTTAAATGAAAATGTAGAAAGAACAACAGAAACAATGTAACTAATTACAAAAACATGACAGTATCAAACGAACACTCCCCTAATTTACTCTTTCCACCTCCTTAATTACTCACACCCAACAAATTTGTTCGCGCTAAAAGCCAGTTGGAGCGAAATGCAAATTTAATTTCTCGAGAATGCTCCAGAATGTTCTAGAAGCGTCTAGAATGTTCTCGCAAGACGCAGCGTTTGAGAAACAAGGAGTTTTATGAGGATTAATTTGTAGCACTAGATCTTGTACAAGTGCTTAAGGAACGGCTCACTTTCCTTTGTAGCAGGATAGTGCAGCTAGTTTCGACTTCAGGATATTAGATGATACCTACTTATGAGAATTTAGAACAATAGCGGTACATTGTGATAAGATCAAAGTTGTTCTCGCATATCAATAAAGAGAATACAACCAAAACAGTTTACATGAATTATTATTTATATTTAATACATTGGTAGGAATTCAGTGTTTCAAACATAACTAATATGAATCCATACCACCTGTCTGTCACTTTCATGAATTCATGAGAGAATAGAATCAGAAACCCTAGGTATCTATGGTTTAATTTTGGTAACAAATTGCTCTTAATTGTATTTTTTTTTTTAATTAAAACCATAATTATCAAAGACAGACAGGCTTCTTGTTACAGGCTATTTCATTTCTTTAACATTTGTAGTTTACTAGATATTTAGGGAAAACCCTTAGGGGGTACAATATTGGCAACTTCACCCTAAGTTACCGAATTATTGCGTTAATAAAACAATATTAAAACAGACTAGCAATCTATGAAAACCTGTGTAAATAACAGGTATTTTCGAAATAGAATGAATGCAGTATATTCGGCGGCAGCAGACAAGGTTTTCGCAAACAGAACCGCCGCAATTTTTTATTGCAAGTTTGTATTTGTAATATTTATTCGCTGAATGGTTGGCTGGCAACACAGCGTCGTGTTTAGAATACTATTGAATATTTGTGCAGTCTGGCAATTCTAGTGCCGATTCAAAAATACAATCGTGAGTTTCTGGTGGCGCAGTTAAACCATGTAAACTATATTGTGTTATTGGCGTTCTGTTCTGGGTAAATTTGAAGTAGGTATATCGGCCTTGGAATTTTTAATCCAAAATACAAGAATGAAATAACTTTTACTGACTGGTCTTAATTATCCTACTTAGATTATAATCACGCTTGCATTCCAAAAATCAAGAGTGTCATGTCATCGGCCCAATAAAAACCGTTATCGCAACTTTTAGGACTGTGTATTGCTACATAGTGACGACTTGACAGCCTATTGAAAAAATTCACTAACTAAAACCCTCGAATCCTTCGATTGACTTTAATATTTTATCTACACTCATGTCGTAAATCCTTCATTTACTCATCAGAAACGCTAAGCAAATGATATACCTTTCGATGCAGCCGTGACTAAGGAACCATACAAATTTCATTTCGTTATCGCAAAGCTGTAACAAAATGAAGTTTTTTTTTTTTAATTTTTACGCAGATGCTTGCTATTTGAGCAAACTAGAAAAGAAGAAATAATGATTACTTTATTTTTTCTTTAATTTAAATTTGTTGTATGAGTGTAGATAAACTATTGTATGAAACTGTACATAATTAGTATTTAACACTCGTGTATACTTTTAAATAATTTAAATACTAAACCACACTCGTGTTAAATATCCCTCATTATGCAACAGTTACATAAATAGCTATACCGACTGCGTTTCAATCTGATTGATTGATTATGTTATCGAGTCAAATCTCTCCGTACGGTTTTCCTTAATTAGCACGTCGGCACAAGATTCTTTCCGCTTACTTCGAGTTTTAGTTTTTATTGCAAGTTATAAATTTCCAGTTCCTTATCCATGTTTTCTTAAGAAAAACTTGGCTCATAACACGCTCAAGGCTCGAGTCGAGGCGGCTCGGGAAAAACTACCGTATTCAAAACTACGAGTAACTTTTCCCCTTCTTTAGAGCTTGTGTTTATAATTTTCTTTTAGCTCAAATCTCGGCCAAAACCAAAACTTGGAAACGCCTTGAATAATCGCAAAGTTTAGTGTTCTGTGTCAAAGGTAAAAGTTTGTACAGTGGTTCGTATTTCCGTGTGAATTTGTGCTTAATCTTGGGCTCAATTCGGGTTGCTAGTTAGTCCAGTTAATTTACAACATTACTCCAGTTTTATGAGTTTAATTCGGGTTTTTAAGCGCGTATGGGATTGATAGGCATTTTTGAAAAAAACTATAAATACCTTTGTTTGCCCGACATTCCGGCTAACGTGTTAAATGTGTACATAATGTGTACAAAGCGTGAAAGTCTTAAACAATTACTCTAGTTTTACTTTTATTCCTGCCACATTTAGTTTATTAAAGTTTCAAAAACGCTGAAAGATTTTTATCCTCCAGGGTTTTACGCTTTATTCCCATCCCACAATTTACGGCACTTTAATGATGTTTATGTTATGTATTTAACGGAAAGTGACGAGTAATTTCAAACTATGTAGGTACTCAGGAAGTAATACATTATGCGTTGCTATTTATCTTCTCTTGAGTTGTCTTCTTTACCTAAATAGGTATGTCATAGATAGCATTCCGCATCTACATTTTATGTTTCATGCATAGAAATTGTCGTGGCTTCTACGTTAAAACATTTGTGAAATAATTTGGGAAAAGCTTCATCGCGTAACCGATTTTCCGCGCCGTCGCCCAGGCCGCGCGCAAATCGCTCGCTCGCGTGCGGGACGGACGCGCTGTATAATGTGCGCGACATTACGCGCCGCGCCTGATTCACTGCACGTTACGCGCTGTCTTAATTTATATTACTTCAGAGATATTTATGGGGTTTGGAAGGAAGTTTTATCCGGGGTTGGTTTGGAAATTATTGAGTGGTCTCTGTTTGGTAATTAATTTGCACGAACTTACTGTTATTGAAACTGGCAACTATACGATGTATTCGATGAAAAATGGTTGCTACTACAACTAAACAAACATTTTAAGATTTTGATTTAATAAACTCATGGACCTACCTATTCGAATGTATAGCGCGTAATCTCATCATCTCAAAATCCGCTGTAATACATCACACGTAATAGAATCTGAGCGGAACACATGGTTCCTATTAAAACTTATTCAACACATAACACATTGAGGCGAAGTTATTACCTTTCACAACCGACACGACACCCATACATAACTTGAAGTTTGTGAGCAGACAGATGTTTGTTTTGTTCTGTTTGTTCCTTACACGACTTGGAGACGAATAGAATGGTAGCGAGTATGAGCCATTCTAACTACAAATACAATGGGACTTGGAGAATATAACTGCGAACTATAATTTCTAGGATTTGTACCTATAAATATATTTTTTTAACCTAATTTTAAATTCAAGTTCAGTAAATTTAAGTAACGCCTCGTAATGAACACCAAGATGCTATTGATAACCAGATGCAGATCTTGCTTGATTTTGATCTAAGTTTCAGAAATAGTTGTTTGCCGTCATCATCATCATCAGCCACAACAGTCCACTGCTGGACATGGGCCTCCCCAAAATTGGGGGGTATATGCCACACTCACGACGCTTGGCAGGCGGGTTGATGAGCGCAGTAGAAGTTTTCCATTCACAGGGAACGCTGCTGCCCATTCCCTGGATTTATCCCTTAGTCACCTTTTACGACACCCGGAGGAAGTTATGGGGTGATGCTATTCTAACCCGGCACCACACGGGCGAGCTATATTTTGAAGTAGCCTTCTATAAATAGTATGTATTCAACAATGCGGCTATGTTCAGTGCAACTGTAATTTACATGAAATATCTTTAATACTAGTTTAAACATTTCGCATTCATATTCTAAGTACTCTTGAATTCGTGCCACATATTGAGGATGCTCCTTATCTCACGAAATCTACTTGAAACTTGTTTTATCTATGGCAAGTTCACCTGTTATTCCTCTCGGTGTCAAACATTTGTCTTGCGCGACGAGAAGTGTTTGCCGGCCGTGTTTGCCGAGACTTGGCCCACATCCACGAGCGGAACTTATTGTGTCACGAAAACGTGTCGGGTTATTGTCTTTTTCTAATATTTTATAAAACATTTGCATTTTTTTTCATTAATGTACTGTGCACAATGGCTGACAGAAGCTGAAAACAGAGACACCTGGTGGAGAGATAAAGGGGAGGCCTTTGCCCAGCAGTGGGACGATTTATAAGCTACCAAAAAATAAAACGTACTACTGTCGAATGCGTTTTCGAGTCAACTAACGACACAATGATTTGAGTTTGAAAGTTCAGGCCTCTGACATGGTTTATGTAACGCTTACTAACTACCACAGAAACCGACGGCTTACCTTGCTGGAATCCCTTCACAAGGTAGACAATCAAGCAATTCAGTCCGCATTATCCTAACCAAACTAGCGATAATCTCACGAAGTCATAAATTGATTGTATCAACTTTACGTTTTCCGTGCGAATCGAACCTATGACCTCCGGATCGGGAGCCAAGGCTCAGATAATATTTGAACAAGTGCATTGCCCGGTTGACCAGGTCCGATACGTCCACCATTATGGCACAGATTATGATAAGACAGTAGAGGCTTTATGTAAGCTCATTGCTCATTGTTATTGGCCACAATGGCCACCCTTTTGTGGTTGTCTGGTCAATCGCGTAATGATGTTATAGACCGTTTTGTAGGCTAACTTTCAGGAATTCTGTGTAGGTAAAATATTAAACCATAGGTAGCCGAATTTATAAAATGTTGAGTGTTGAAATAGATCGTAGGGGTCAATTTTATTTATGAAGGTATGTAGTAACACAGATGCCTGAAAAATCTAGATATTCTAAAATGCATGAAATCGCAATATTCGAAGCCAAAATATATCAAATCGAATCCAATACCAACAGTATTGCCTCATCACACCCGAGCCTTCACCGCTCCATTTACCCTACGCCCTATACCCTCAGGCGCTTTTCTGCAGGATCACTGCGCGTAGGGTAAGCGGACCAGTTGCCGCCCAATCCTTCATTCACGTAAGATTGATATACAAGGAAATAAAAAATGGGACCGCACCCTTATTTATTTTTCAAGTGAAGTGTAGATGATATAGTTGACCGCGTAGTAAAAAATCTCAATTTTACAAAATACTAGAAATAAGAAATCTAATAATCGACGCGGGCACTTTTTTTTTTAGATTTCTCATTTCTTAATATAAAAATAATTATAATTATAAGTAATTGTACTGCTTCTTACTTTTACTGTTCTTTGGTCTAAGCAGTGTTCTACATACCTAGTTGCAGTAGAATGTTAGGTAGGTATATTGTGTTTCACAAAACAATGTGTTGCGAAGAAAATTTTACTATTTCTTGTTGTAACTTTGTTTCACGATAAAAAGTGTTGTTCCAACAATTTACTATGTAACATACAACACTGCTAGCAGTAAACTTCAAGTGGACAGTAAAACTTGTAAGAATAAAATAAATACGATTGCAAGAAAATAAAGTTTAAAGTGTGTGTCTGGAACAAACATTGCAACTAATAAAAGATCTGGAATTATTCAAAACAGAGAAATGCGACGAGGTCTCGAATTTATTCGAAGCTGTATTATCTTTGGTCAACCTTAAATATCACACTCGTATTGTAGGTACAGGTACCTATTTTCCCAAATTACGAGTTCTATATACCTATGTTCTTTTATGTCAAAAGATACTTAATAGTAGAAAATAAAATTACATTATCATCTTGGAAAGAAATAAATATCCTTATTAGCTTAACAAGATTTAAGTAAATTTCTTTGTTTTACCTTAATCTGTTCTAACTTTTGCTCCTTAAAAGGAAGATTATCTGTAAGTACTTAAATGTTGAATTTGGACAACTTGCTACTTATTCTGTTCGAAGGAAAGTGACACAAGGATCTGCATAATCTCCTAATTTGCGTTTCGTGTACTCCGCGCCTAATCCCACTTTTATTTCTTTGCAACTTTTTACTTCTGCCTACGTTGTTGATGTTGCTGAACAAATTATGGAAAACACGTCTCCAGTGACACTGAAAATGTTCTAACTAAGAATTGACTTGTGTTCGTCTATTTATTTATAGAGACTTATTTATTAGTTCAGTAACAGGCACACTATGTGTCATATCCTAAGACAACATACCTACTTAGGTACCTACATGAGTCTGTACCTCTCTCTTGAAGGAGAAGGGTATTTTTGACTCCACGTGTCTCAATATTAGACTCTCTATTATAAAATTTATCAATAATTTACGTGACATTGGCAGAATTGTGACTACACACAAGCCATTAATTAAGAATTGAATTGAATTATGTACCTACATTGAAACACTTATGAAAACTCATAGTCTTTTAACCGTAAGACACAATACAAAAAAAAATACAACACAGGTGGACTTACTGCTAATGTAGCAATTAAAAGTAGGTAATATGATAAGTAATTCTAAGATTCTTAGTGAATTGTATATTCTCTAATGTAGGAGAGTAATTTTTTATCAATAATTTATTTCTTCTTGATGTTATATCGCTACCGCACCCACAAGTCACGTAGCGTATAACTAAATCAACGCAGCGACGTCTATAATGTCGAATAGATGTATCATGAGTAGACATATTAGATCGTTTGCTATTGTAATTAATAGCCATACGTAATATCTTAGTGATCTATGGCGTCTGATGTCCTATAATAAATTCGCTGGTTCATTTCAGTATCATTAATTATAGTTAATTGATATTCAGACGTTGACTTGGGATTGAGTTTCAGTGTGGAATTGTGGAAAACTGCCTCTGTGATCTAGTGGTTTGACCCAAGGGCTCCCGATCTAGAGGTCGTGGGGTTTGATTCGCGCGGAGGAGAACAAAGTTTATATTTTTCAATTTGTGAGACCATCCCCTGTTTGGTTAGGATAATACTGGCTTGAGTGATTGATCACTTGATTGACTGTAAGAAAAAGGATTCTGTGCTTCGGAGGGCACGTTAATCAGTCGGTTCTGGTAGCTGCCTTTGATAGTGGTCGTTACAAAGTTCATGTCAGAGCCCTATTAATTGTGCTACTAAACGATCTAAAAACTTTAACACCCTACACACCGGTGTTCACCGTATTATTCTGCAATGGTTTTTTTTACTAGAAATGGGTTTTCTCTTGACTCTAGACACAAGGTCAGGGATGACAGTGGCTGATAATGTAGTTATCCGTATAGCACAGTTGCTAGTAATATCTGTCTCTTCCTCTGACCTATTCACTAGTAGGTAGGTAGTTGTACGTTTTATTCCAAAAAAATAATATTTGAAAGCTTTTTTCTGTGATCTACTTTATTACGTTAAAGCATGTGCTTAATTAACTCTAAATGCAATTTTTTCACTTTTTCCTACACGGAATACTCCACAAAGGCGTGTATTAACTAATGACTACATTTCCACTCATTTCCCCTAATGAAGCAGTCCCACTCATGCCCATTGTACAGACGACAAAAAAGACGCAGACGGGAATTTTCAATGGTTTTCTCATGTCTAAAATACATAATTATTTTTCGCATTGTGTCGATTCACATTACACTCAATAAGTATTCCATAAATATATATCATAATAAATCTATGTTTAAGAATAAATTATTCATTATTTCACATAACTTGCAATATGCTGACATAGTTCAAATTATAGAATGTGAACTTTTTAGTACCAGAACACGCTTGCGGTAAGTTCAGCGCGGAACTTTTGCCTGAATGCGCTTTCATGAATAAGTTCTTGGCATTCTGGCAAAATGTTATAAAGCCTTTAGGTAGGTACTATTGTTTTTTTTTTTAAATATCTCTTAACTCTATAAAATCTGGTCCTGGAGTCAAGAGCGAAACTATTTCATATAAAGGCTTCATCGTGTCGATCGACTCGAAACCCACACAAAAAGAAGAAGAATTGTCCAGTCAAAGGGATGGTCCAGCTGATTACCTAGCCGTGAAGGCGTGTGTACACCTCACATACAAGATAAGGGCGTCCCCACGCGGTGCGACAATAAATCGCAGCGACGTTATTAAATTAACTTCACGCGACAGTGGCCGCACTAATTGCCGCCATAGCTGGCCGTTGTCATGACAACGCGCGCGCTTCGGCGACCAACGGGGTTGTCAGGCGTTTTGGACCAAAATTGAGCGACGAACCGTGAAGACAGTTTTAATTAAAGTTTGGAAATTTTGTTTAGTTTTAGTTTGACTGACCTGTAAATTTATAATTGGTATTGTGATGCCTGATTTTGGCAAATTATACATACAATCACGCTTGTGGCCATTACGGGGTAGACAACAAGGGGTATACTGGGCGTCTTTGGTAGTGTTCTCTGACAGGAAATTCCAAAATCATCGTGTGCCTGCTACGTCAGCTACACGGACACTCGTAGCACTCCGTAGCGTTTTGCTACGTAACTGCTACGAGTACGGCTACGGGACACGAACAGCTTTGATTTCATTTTATTTCTATTAGATTCTTGCCAATGAACCAGTTCCAGTGAAACGGTCAGATGTTGTAGGTATTTTTAAGATGAATTTGATTTATCTAAAAGTGTGATATCTAGTTTTTAAATACCGACAGAAACCTTAAAATTTCAACTAGGTCATTTAATTTAAATAAATATCCATAAAAATGCTCTGATCACACAGCTTTAGAGGAAATGTTTAATGGACGTGTAATTACGTAACGCTCTTGACTCTTTTTAAGTAGGATATTAAGCATATTCAATGAAACCTTCACTATTTACATTCGATCCGCGTTGTACGAGTACACCTACTTGCTATTACGTGACAAACCGATAAACCTTGGTGCAAATTCGTCCCACAAAGCTCTGTGTGCGAAACACAAACACTTCCGGAATACAACGTGAGCTGACGTCAGCTCCGAGAAATGTCAATACATCAACGGGTTTGTGGCAGGATTCAGCAGAAACTTCGCAGTAAATGTAGCTGGTAGGGCAAAGAGAAAACATGTGATAAAAAATGAAACTGTTTGATGCAAGTCTTTGATGTCAAAGGAGTACAACTAAACAGCTTGACATAAGAGAATGTAATGTTTCAACTTTAAGGGAAAAGTGTAGTTAATTAGGTACGTTTACCTTTGTGGTCTAGTGGTCTGGGGAATGGGCTCACATCCCGTAGGTCTTGGGTTCGATTCCCGGCGGGGAACAATGACTTTGTGTTTTTGTTTCTGATAATGTTCCTTTGTCAACTTTCACAATACCCCGGGAAGTTATGATGTTGCAGGTTGCACTAATTGCAACACTCGCTTAGTATAAATAAGTGAGCTTGCATAAACGATGCACTACGCCACAGAACCTCCAACCGTTATCTGGACACGTGTTTCACGTTCACGTTCCACGAGGCATCCTCGGGAGTTGTTTGTTTGTTACACGCTCCAGGACCAAAGTTCGAGTAAGTAACCAGGTCCGTACAACTAGACCATCAACTAGTAGGTTAAATAGCTCAATGTTGTTTTAAGCACATCTAGAAACTGCATGCACGAAGAGTACACTCGGTATCTCTGCTTGTGCAAAAAGACGTAAATATGTATTTAATGGTATTTATTTTCAATAATAGTTAGTGGGCCCACGTGGTCGACTACAGCCCTTTCAGGGTAGGCTCGTGCCCCGCGACGGGGTCGTTTATGAGCTGATGATGATGATGATGATGATGATTGGTAGTGTGCTGGGTTTTATCAGTTTAATATTTAATTAAGAAGTGAATGAAACAATTCTACTGTTAAAAATCATTCAATATTTTTTATTCCATACTAAGAATATAAAAGTTTGCACCGTTTGCGTTCTGTGTCAGAAATTATAAAAAAAAAAACGGTTTTCGTTCGTCGGAATAGAGCCAATATATCTTCACAAAACCGAGTTGTCGAGATATCTTTGCCGAATCAGCATTCGACATGCCGCGTGTCGCGCAAAATGCCAACACAATGCCGCATGCCAATACATCACTCGCGCGGATCGCAGTCGATGCAGTTACGAATATTTCTGATTCGGAAATCGTGACGTCACAGCCAGTTGTAATTGTAACCTGCATTCTGATGCGTCAGTTTAAGAGGGTAGAAAGAGCGTCAACGCCCGAGAAAAACCGTTTTTGTCGCGTCTAACAAAGGTAAGTATTTCAGACTGTATATTGCTGTAATGAGATTTTCAGCATAGTTCTCGCTTAAGTTTCAAAACAACGTTATCTTCGGGTCTCTTACCGATTTTAAAGTTTTAGCAGAGAAGCTGCCGGCAAATTCTGTGTTTTAACTGCTCCCCAGTCCATCATGAAGGCGCAGCTTTAATTCACCGATATATCGTACGAATATCCATATCGTTTTGATTCCAATGCTGTGAATGTTACGTCACATTGCATCGCATGTACGTACAATGACGTCACCAAATTGGCTGCGCTACGACTGAGTGTAATGTTTGCTAGCTGGCTTTCGATACACGTGTTATATATCTGTGTACACCTTTGTATGCGCGCATTTGACTGATTTGTGATGCAATCTGAATGTGCCTTGTGCAACTCGAGAAACTGTGTAAGCAAGCTAGTTATGTCCGAGGAACCGTGTAGTCGAGAAAGCAAGCCAGTTATAGCTTTCTATTGGAATTTGGTTTTCGATAGGTAATTATACACATATGATCTACATATAAGGTAGGTATAACCCAAGGGATCTGCCTACGCAAAGGTTAAGGATGTGGGTGATTCGTCAATGTGCCTCTAGCAGATAAGTCAAGGCGGCGTCGTTCACGCACGTTCTGCTAATATTTGACAGCCTCCATGACGCGGATTAGAGCCTTATACGGTTACGTGTATTGACGGAGCACGAGGCTTTATAAGAGTGTCTATTGAAGGAAGCGATGACGAATATGGAAGGATAACAAAAAATAGGGTGATAGCAGAGCAGTGTTGCATTTTCTTGGAATAAAGTTGGGTATTAGGATAAACAATGATTAGGAAATTTATGACAAGACACGGTTTATAGTCTTATTTGTGACTGAGTAAGAAGAAACAGATGTATTTAGGCTAATTAAGGCTGTCGATTTACAATACAATTTTAAAAAAATATGTCAGTTCGAAAACAATATCATCTCACCTCTAGACGCTTGGCTAATAGCCTCCACTAAAAAGTACCTATCGTACACTAGTTAGGTTGATATTACAGATACAATAGCTGTTAATAAGGTTGCTATAACACGTTATAGTCGTGTAGAAGCAACTCGAGGAGTCGAGATACACTCGGACCTGTCACTTCAAACGAGAGCTCTTACTCTGTGCAGTTAGGCACAGATCGTGTTTTTTTTTAATACAGTACACGGACTTGAAATAAATACACCAAATGGTGGCAGCCTCACACTTGGTAGTAATTAAACATAATGGAAATTGGGTATGCGACATTAATTTATTGCTAACGGAGTAATTTTAAATGCTTGTTTAAAACGTGAAAATTAAGAAGTTAATTATAAAAAATTAAAAAAAACTAAATATTGTACATAAACAGGATTTGAACCCACAACCACGGCGATTTTTGCCGTAGCTCTAACCATCTGGGCTACGTGCTAAATATATAAAATTTCTGAACACATAATTTTGAGTATAAACCCATATTCGAAGCACTCCGTCCAATAAAAAACTGATTTTAATTTAGATTATCCATCGAAAGTAGACCCATTCATCTCTTGAACCAACTTGATTCGTCCCTGTCAGTCATTTAGACGTTTATTGGACACAGCGAAGCAGATGAGTCATATAACCTCGCTCCGGACCTTAAGAGCTCTATAACATTTTATCTGAAGGGTCTAAGGCTGTCTAAGGTCTCATATTAGGGCACCCCAGGTTAAGTTTAGGACATAGTAGCGCCTTATATTTTTTATATGATATCATAGAAGTTTTATGGTAGCTGCTCTTTGTTTGATCCTTTGCATGGGATGCGTATGAATACATTACTTTAGAAGATATGTTCATCTTTTACATATCCTATTCTAGCGATTACCAGTACTTACATAATGATTCACACTTTAACTTATGATACCTACTTGTGACTTGCGTCTGTTTGACAGTCGACTGCGTTAAAACAATAATGTGCACACAGTAGTTAAATAATGTCTTGTCTTGTCTGATTGATTTGTAACTCTTCGGGGTTTAACCACTGAACTTATTTTACCCAGTCTTATGATATAGTGTTATCATATCAATCCCGACAACAACAATCCTTCTTTCAATAATTGTTTATTATTTATTTACAAAAGAACTAACTCCGGAATAAAAAAATCTATATATACCTATTTTATATCCGTTCAATGAAAAAAGTATCATATTCATATCCTTAGCAATATGAAACGGTTGTCGAAAACGGAGGAAAACGAGGCGAGATAAGATAACATCTGGCAACTGGCAATTGGCTTGTTGCACGTGTAATAAAATCACATTACCTCGAGATATTGAGTCGAGCAAATAAACGGGAGTCGACGATATTATTACAACGAGGAACAGAGGGGAGGCCAAATTACTAATGGAGAATTTAATAACAGGATTTTTCTTTTGATTTTACGCTTCTTTTACCGTGTCTATTGTCAAGTCAAGATTTTAATTTAGCTTTTAGTGGAGGAAGATTGTGATTACTAGAATATAAATAATATGCAATAAACTATGGTGTTACTAGAGCTTCGGCGTAGAGGTGTATCAAATTATCTGCTACGCCTCTACGGCGTAGCTTTAGTAGCTTAGCTACAGCATAGTTTCAAAGTTACCTCTTACAAAACTTTTACCTATAATGTCTAAATTACTGGTTTCCGTGGTACCTAAGCGGTCGTTATTTATGATTTTCATAAACATACTCGTAACAAGGCATTAAAAAACAACTAACTTTGTTTCTTCATAGCAAAGTTCGTCTGGCTTGAAATAGTTTGTCAGTACAAATCCTCCCTGTTCCAGCTAAAATATTTCTGCAATACAACCTAGATATGCACACCCGGTCCTGAATCGGCTCCAAGTAGGCTCCGGCAGTTGGCAGCAGAAAGAGGAAAGCCTTTGCCAAAAAACGACTGCAAATTGTCAATTTAACTTATCCCCCGCCATAGCTACTTATGAAAAGCTTTGGAAGATGAATGACAGTGTTTTTGAATGTTTTGCTTTGAAGTAACATCTGTTTGTGTTGTAATACTGGTACCTAATGTAGATACATCTCGACCGCCACTTCCATTATGTTTAATTACTACCAAGTGTGAGGCTGCCACCATTTGGTGTATTTATTTCAAGTCCGTGTACTGTATTAAAAAAAACACGTATGGTGCAAGTTAAATTAGAATTTTAGAAGACTTTTGTTATAATTTTTACCAACATGATTAGGCTCTTACCAACCCATGGATGTGGATATGCATAACGATGTAGAGCCTACGATGTACCTACCTATACCTAACTCTGAATTGTACAAAGAAGACCGTCGTCAAAAGGTATCTGGAACTAAAATTACATTTGAGTAATTCAAAAAACTCAAACTAAAATATGCGGAATAAAAAAAGCTAACAGCTGAAACATATTAGACTTTTAAATTAGCTGTTACAAACTGTTGCTAAAGTCATTCGTTACTTGAAGAAATTCCACGCATACACTATATTAAAACCGCTGCGAAATGTCGTCAAGTCTAAAATAAACTACATATTTTTAAATATTTTCGCACTCACTCGTAAAATTCTTACTTTTCATATTTATTAAATAAACTAGATGTTTATAAGAACCCAGCTGAACAAATTTCGCCTCACTCATCTCATCATAAACCAACGATAGGGACTCGTATTTTGGAAACAATTGTGTTTTTGCTGAGTATCCACACTAGGTCCTGCACACTTTTAATGTATCGCGGAGTATTTGAACGCCTTCTATAACTACACAAGGAGAAGTAAAGTGTTTAAGTGGTAAAATTATGAAGTTACACGTTTACTGGTGCTTCGTCGAGGTGTAATGTCGTTAGACTCCCCGCTACGATCGCGGCACAACCTCTCTTAATAGGTTCGAGAGGTAAACAGCCCGAGTTTGATTGACTGACTCGACTTTAGTGTAAATTGTTTTGGTGGGGCGACGTGACAAGGGTCGCACTGGAACGTGGTTAGCAATCCAACGCACTTTACCACGTTCACCACTTAGTCAGGTGTTACGACTACTGGAAATATACCTACATCGCAACGCAAGAATTGTTTCTTTGACAGCGTCTTAATTTTTGTAGAAGATTTTGTATGTTATGTTTATAAAGTAGCGCCAATTGGCGATAAAATCACCGAAATTTACAAAAGATCACTAACACAAAGTGCTGATAAATCTCTTTATCCGTCAGCAATTTGCTTTTTCTCGACTCATTTCATATCCACCAAACAATTACTCAGCAAGTTTGTAGGTAGGTACTTTAGTTCTTGGACAAACTATTTGCGTAGTCTCTTCAGGTCTGATGAGGGTCGCCAGGCGGCAGACGTGGTCAGCGATTTGAGCCAGTTGAATTATAGCTACCATTTAGCGGACACGAGCAGGCAGAAAGTTGAGTAATAAATTAAATACCAACTGAGTTTGCGACGAGAAGATTTTATACTAAGCACGTTTTATGTGTCTAGGAAATTATAAACATAGAATATGCAAGCTTCTTCTTCTCCCAGGCATGCTGTGTATTCAGCAAATTATTCGAGGGTACTTATTGCAATTGAGGCAATTGACTTTACCAACGACATGTCACTACCTATAGCGATACACATTTCAATCTTATGCCCTGAATATTTGTCAGATGTGGCGAAAACGCCTTTAGGACCCTCAGGCTCGGAAGGTCCATTTACCGGAATTTCCACAAGAGGCATTTAGTCCATTTCCCGGAAAGTCCATTTCCCTGAATGTCTATTTCCCTGAACATCCATTTAGTTGTTGGCTATGGTGCTTTTATGCTGTCTCCTAATCGGATTGTTTGTTATCAAAATAGCATTAGTGACAAACAAAATGAACTCGAAGTGAATAATACATGACTATTTCGTTGAATTATCACATATCCTCATAGTTACAGTAGACTTGACGAGGGTCAAGTGCTTGGATAACACAACTGGACAGTTGTAGACATCGTTTAAGTGACTTGCAGAAAAGATTACCGCAATAATAGTCGCCACGGACTGTGTGTGGGAGTAACATAAGATTATGCTATTATTTATCATCATTTTCTGAATATATAGCATATAGCTTTGGCCTTATTTCCTGAGAAACGTGCAAAAGCTTACTGCTGCTTGCTTAAAATTGTGGGTTTCCTTTTAAGTTTTAAATTAACGTACCTACGCTTTTATGATAAAAAGCTTATATACATGTTTCGAAAGGTTAAGATGATTCCGCGGCACCATTTCATCGTAATCTAATAAGCAGGTAAAAAACGGCTCATTTTCCTGGAGAAATCGGTGGTAGAGCTCCGTATTACGTTGGTGGTGGCTCGGGGGAAATCACCGCACAACACAAATCTATTACGCGGGTATTCGGGTATTACCCGCCGACGCCGCGACGCGAGCCGCGACCGACTGAGTGGTTTAGGATGGCAAGAAAAAAATGGAAGAGAATTTTCATCGAGGCTACGTAACACTACGTAAATAGCCGCCGAGCAGAAGACTTATAATAAAACAAAGAATGTCACGTGAAGGAGATTTACACTCAACATTAGTGACAAACTTTTTAAGAATTAACTTTCTTTGTCTTATTCATCATCAGTATAATTAATCGCTTGCGTGAATTTTTTAGTTCATATTTTAAAAATTCAGCAGTGTGAGTGCCTTTCACAGATATTTATACTGGCCTGGAAATATTTATGAAAATATCAGCATAATCCGTGCCAATTTTCTTTCTTTTTTACGAGTAAACCTGCAAAACAGGAATAAAAGAATTACCCTCCTTTATTATTAGTGTTACGCCGCCGGCGCCGCTTTTTCAAATGCCTTTTCCCACCGACAAGAATAAATGTTTTTTCTTAAAACATTGCACGTGTAAAAATGTACCTGGCTGCTTGTATTTTATCGCGAGCAATCTGTGTTTATTCAACAGAAAACTGCGGAATATACGTGTTTTTATAAGGAAAGAAGATTGTTACACGGTGTTAGGAGTAAAAATCGTGTATGTGACACAACCCTTTTTTTGTTTAAACAGTAGGTACTAGGCGTAAAAAAAACGCACGATATTTTTTGACGTTCATAATTATCCACAGCGTTCCTAGAAAATCACGGAATGCCAATAAAAAAATAAGTTAGCTTTATAATTCACCATTGGATCATAGTATAAATATTAATGTTTTTTAATTTTCGGATTTAAATAATTGCTAGACATAAATTATTATTATTATTGTTCTTGAACAGGCAGGCAGTTGAAACAACTGATAGGTGCCTGTATCCCATTCACTTTTTACTGTTCGTCACTATGTAGCACAAATTTTATTGTTCACACAAGTACAAATACAATAAATATTATTTTTCCTGTAAATCAAACGTGTGACACATCTGTCGATGCATTTCTGCGGTCTAGTTTCTTTCAGCGCAGTTCCGCTTTTCACTACAATGGACTTCTGGAGTGACAACAATGCTGCCAACATGAAGCCGCAATATTGTTCGCGCCGTCATGTTGCCAGCACTGCCCGCTGCTGCTGATAGTATAGTGTCGCTACTCTATTGTATGAGGAATAGAAGTTATCTGTTTCTTGGAGTGATTTATCTGTATATCTGTTACAATATGGTATTAAAAGTGGGAACAAATAAGACTGCGAAAACTATTGTTAATTAATGTTCATATCATCTTAAAAAAATGGTTGATTTCAACGACACCTAAAATCTTTTGTGGGAAGGTTGGAAAGAATCTTATTTTACCTTGATGTTTTTTTTAGTTTGATAATACAGATATGTATCGTTTGTAACACCATGGTCGATGCTATTCTGACCAAGCACCATTCGAGCAACTCAAAGTAAGACTTACTTTCTCGTCTGCATTTCAAATTCATTTATCAAAATGTCCGTCTCTTGTTTCAGGTAAACTTCACGGTAGTTTTCGCGCCTCCAAGGTTGTAAACTCGTAAGTAAATTGAACCCGACACCCTAATTAGCACAATTCGACTTGAAGCGTTTATCCTTTACACGAACATTTTCACCGAAATAAAGGTTTTCGACAAAGGAGTGATAAAAGACGTCAGAAACTTGACTCTTGACGTCTACACAAAGCGTCTACATCATCTTAAATGCAAATTACATCTCCTTTATATGGATAGAAGTATTTTGACATTTGTGACTTGTTCTGTACGACAAGAAATGTGTAAGTCAATTTACGTTGTTTTCGGTTAAAAGGTGCTTGAAAGCAAAATTGAGGTCGCGCTGGAAAATGATGATATGTTTCTCATTAATTATGCTAATGAGTTCGACGAATTCCATACAAACGTATTCCGTTTTCAATAATTTCGCGTTTCCCTGCCATACATCCATATGTAAATCAATATGGATACGAAAGGTACACTTATGATAAATATTACATGATTGTTTAATATTATTCACATTTCACATCCGTGCATAAAATATGCATACATACATAAAGTTACGCTTTTATCCCTCACGGGGTAGGCAGAGTGAAAACGCCTAGAAAAAGGCATTTTTGAAATTATGTACCGCTATAGTGTCAGGTAGCCCATCGCTTAAAGTAACTAGGTACTATACACTGTAGGGAACCCTACTAGAGAACCGACTTCTACAGCATGCCCAGGAAGAGAAGCAGCACATTAGCACATTCTATGTTTTTGTATCGCTCCCAATGCAACATGAAGAAAATATTATCTCTTTGGTATATTCAGAATTTTACATGATTTTTCAGGTCCTATGATTAGGCCTTACCGAAATATGAAATGTCACATCTGACCTTACACATTACTATGTAAATGTAAGCGGCGCCGGGCGGCCGCATCGCATTAGCAAAATGTCACAAAAATTCCCGCTCAGTGCCTGCGCTGCTAAAGTATTCATTTGGCAAATTCGGTGAAGAGCTAAATAATAAGGCTAAATAAGAATATTGTAGGAGCTGCCCGCAACATTAATGTGCTAGGTACATGACTGTAGGAACATCAGTCGTAGGTTCACTCAATTTCCATCCTAGGCGCATTAAAAACATGGAATTTACCAGTTGTTTATCTTTTAGAACATATTTTAAAAGTTACTTCTAATGTGATTTCACCAAATAGGATAAGAAACAGTCACCAATAATTCTCATTCTTATCTGAAACTACGAAAAATCAGCCATTGCGAAAACGGTTATATCGGTCGTTAACGCTCTGCCTACCCCGTAAGAGATACAGGCGTGACCGTACGTATGCTAAATAAGAATAGTAATCACTGACCGCGCGGGCTCGGGCACACGTCATGTGCGGGATATTCGGGTGAGTTCCCGCATGTATATTTCATGCGGTGCCCTCTAATGCGGCCGAGGTGTGCGAGTGTGCGAGTTCGGGCGAGGTGTGCGAGGTAATGACCCGAGCACTAAGCTCCACGGTCTACGGTTAAGCGGCTAACGATCCAATGGGAATTATTTTGACTTCAAAGAGAAGCGCTAATGTTTTAATGATTTGAACCTGCAAAGGTAGTTTTGTGTTTATTTTTTTTTCGTTGGCAGAGGGGGCGTGAAACTTACTGATGAAAGAGCCATTTGATAATTTAAGTATTTACTAACGAAAAAATTGAAAATATGATTGTTCTAAGATTCCCTGACGGGGTTCATCGTATAGATTTGCAAAACTCTGGAAATTATGAGACATCGTATACCGGTTACCGTCCTTAATAGTGAGTATCATGTTTTCGCAAAACGTTGGCTGAGGCACAGAATATAAACGTAAGATCATTACAACACCATATTGTAAGCATATAAGTCTTTATTATGTAGTATCTATCTTTATACATAGCGAAGCAACAAGTAAGCGCGAGAAATAATCGGGACGATTTCTCACTCGGCTGCCTCGCTCGCATGTCTGTGAGTGACTCTTCTGCTCTGTGACAAGTCTTTGAGAAAATACCAACGAAATTGCCAAAGGAAAAGCTCAGCTCTTGGCAGCTAAAGAGGACACTTCAAATAGAGCGAGACGTTTGAGGAAACAAAGAAATAATGAATTGAAAAAAGAAAAGAATTTCTATGCTTAGTTTTTTTGCACGTGCTCATTACTGCGGCGTAGTGGGCGTTGCTATTTTTTGCGACTATGTGGAAAAGTTAGATTATTTGCTCACATTAAATAATTGGGCATGTATAAATGGATAAACTAAACATTTTAGGGACTCTATTAAACTGTCTGTCACGGTGAAGCCTTTCACATTTCACTCTACGATTATAATGTACAACGACGCAAAAGGAGTAACGTTGTTTTAGGATACCAAACATAATATGTCACATGAAATGTGTTAATGTTTTAGAAACGCCTTATTTTATTTTGACAATTCACATCTCAAAGCGTTTTTGCTTGACGACAAGCAGCAAGAACTAGTGAAGTGATGCGTGGGTATCTTCTATCAACGTCTGACACGGTTTGTCCCGGACCAAAGGATTAATGTGCACGCCCTCTGAAGCACGGAATCTATTTCTTGACAGACAGTCAGGTGATTCAGCTAGCATTGTCGTACCCATTGGTATCAACCTTGTGTTTCCCCGCGAGAGTTGAACCCACCATTTTTCAAGCCGCCAATGCTTATGCCTCTGACATGGCTTAACGACTAATATCTGCGGTATTAAACTATATTAACCGGGACCAACGGCTTAACGTGCCTTCCGAAGCACGGAAAAAGCGCCGAATTAACGTACATATGAAATTCGAAAACCGGAAAACACATTGGTACATGGAGTCAGCGGCCCTATCCACTACACTATCGGGCTCTCTCAGTGAATATTAAACATCAAGTCAATAATCAAGCTTTAGACGTGTAACGTAAGCTCGTAATCGGCTTAAAAGCTTGGAAGCTTGCATCCTATAATAATCTATGATTTTAATGGTCTTTCAGCGCCCTAGATACTGCATTTCAGTCTAGGATTAATTATGGCAGCAGTGTCGTGTTGCTGCCTAATAGCTTGGTATACTTAGTAGTGCTTCTCAAAGTTTTAAGTACTACGAAATATTAATAATCACAGCTTGAGATTTATTGCGTGACTATACAATTAATAAAAGTAAAAATTATACGAGAAACGCTTCAGTTGTTAGAGATTTTAAAAGGTTTTTTTGTTTTTGTAAGAAACTTATAGTTTTATTCGACATATTGACATTATAATGGTTTGTGGTAAAGCGAGATGTGTTTCTTGATATCTATTTTTTTTATGTTCTATCTATTGTTATCAACTGTTTTTTTGCTGTTGAAAAAGTAACACTCTCAAGACCCATCTAAAAGCCCGACCCAACAAAATCCCCACCTACAGTTTGGGAAACGCTGCGGTATAGCTTTTCAGCCAAAATGCCGGTGTCGCTGCCTCTTTGAGGCTCGAAGCCGTGAAAGCTCCAGCTTTTAGTTTCAGCGCCTATTTTCAGTTTTCCTCCGAATATCTTGACGTGAATTTTTTATACCAGCGTTCCACCGGCGACCTTGTGCTTTTGTAGTGTTTTATATTAAGCCTGAGAGGTAACTAGCCTAGATAGACTTGATTACCCATTGAGCCTGCAGTTTTCAATAAAGCTTGAAGCTATTTTGTTGGTTAAAACTACTCTCAGCCATTTGCGTGATTGATAAAACCTTTTTTCCGTTCATGCTATATTTTCAGCTGTGATTGCTACGCCGTAGCACTTAGCTACGAAGAAAGAAAATTTCCTAATTTTTCGCTTAACTTTATAAGACTAGTCTTTCTAGAGACCTAACGTAAAATGTAGCAAACCCTCCAAATACTAAGCAGCAAAAAATCATTTCCACAAACACTAAAATAACACCAATTTCACGTACAAAAAGGCTGAGCTGGAATAATCTGGAGTATTCCGGTAAATAGCTGATTTGTCTGGTCTGGTCCCCCGACGACGCTCACCAGTCAAAAGGTGGCAACTGGCAATTTGTCAAAAAGGGGATTTACCTTCGAGCGCAGTGTTCACGGTAGATTACATAGATACGTCTCTCTAGTTCAACACCTGTGTCTCTACGTGCTTGGATAGGCAAACACATTTGTCTTTATACTTTGGAGTGATGAGATATCTTTCAAAACTAGAAGACGCATTTGTTGGAATTATTACCGACGACTTTGTTCTAGTTAAGACTGATTGCCCAACTTTATAAACTATTTAGAATTCCGTCTTTTGGAAAAGTTATTCATATATTGTTGACAATTCTAAATTGGTAATGTGTCTACCTGATGTGCGGAGGGTATCGGGTACAATTATCGTAATAGGACAGATATTTCATAATGATTTGTACATATTTTTTCTCTAGCAAGTTTTTATTGCAGACTGAGTAAGAATTTCAACCTAATACAGACAATTAATCGAAATAAATGAAGTCTATTTTCTTTCGCCGATCTTCTAAGATCGAAAAGAGCAATTTACAAAGTTGCAGGTACTTAACAACAATAGACAATCAAGCCCCGCAATATCGAGGATTGTATCGGCATCGCGACCTCCAAACGACCTCTAAACTTAGGTCCTTTGAGACATCTCCGCGTGGGCCTTTTATTGTTCAACTCAACTTTTGAGGTGAGGTCTTAGTAAAAGCAGAGCGGTGAGCGATGTTTCAAATATGTGTTTTTCTTCTTCTGCTATCGAGAGGGATTTTCAGTCAAACCTGGTGTAAGAGCTTTTAATTCACTTAGGTCTCTGTTAAGGTTTTCATAACGAACCCTATCAAACCACTGATTGGGACATTGATTGCGGTTCATTGGGAGTATATATCACTTACTGCATAATTGCGTCGTCATCTGTAGGGCTACATGCAGCTAACGTAAATAAAAAGTTTTAGTATTGAATGGTCTTTCTACCACTGTTCACTCATACCTATCTACATAAATAAGGTTTTTGAAAATATAAATAAATTGTCTTTGTAATTCCTCAAAAAATATAATTGTTTGACAAAAGCTATACCTCAGTTCACGTTGTCTCTGAGCCCCGACCAGAGCGAAACGTTTGATGGTATTAAAACTGGAAACTTCAACGTTCTTACGTTTTAATTATTTGATAAGTCCTCTTTGATGTGTCCCGGCATTGAGGCGGCGGCTTCAAAAGACTCTATTCCGAGGAAAGCCACAAATTGTTTGACGGCAAAACTTCCAAGACAAATACGAATCGTTCGAAAATATTTCTTTTGAAAAAGCTATATCAATCAATTGTGTTGTTTGGGCGAGTTGGAAAAGAATGGTGAGCTGATGGGGTTTTTAACGAACGACAAATAGAGCGAGTGAACGAACGAATGAACGGATGAGTGAATGAATGAAGCAGTTAACGAACTGCCGCCAGTAAAGAGCTCGAGGCGGCAGGCGGGTGCAGATTCATTTTATTGTGTCATTTTTAACTGAGGCCATTCATCTGTTTTAATAAGCGCTTGGGTTGCTGCTATAAATAAAAAGAGGCTTGATTTGTTGTTTGTTTGTTTTGAATAATTGAGACTCTGTTATCTTCCCGGCGAACAGAGCTCGGTGTGTTTAGTTAAAATGTGCGATGCTTCCTTTTAAATGGTTTTTACTCTCTCCCATTTATTATTTTCGCGTCAACATAATTTGTTTGTTTTGTTTCATTTAATATGCCCGTGGGATTCAATATTTTATTAATACATAACATGGATGAAAAGGACGTTCTGAATTTTATTTAGTTATATTACTCGTATAATTCCGGTCCTTTCAAAGCATACGACGATTGATATCATAAAGTCTCGTAACTAAGTTGTGTCTATTTATAACGTGTTAACATTGTAGCTAATCTAGAGGTGTAATGACCACACTAAACCGCCTTATTTCTGAAATCATAGCGTAGGTAATAAACTTGTTACATCTGCTATAAAGGACCGTTAATATGTATTTTATATAATAGCTGCCTGTACGACCATTAAATTGCTACTTACATAATCTATGAAAATTGACAGAAATATGCATTTAACAATTATGTCTTTTTTTTTTTTTGCGTAACTATGTAAACTACGTACCTACTTACATTCCATACTTCTATTGGTACTTTTTCGTAGGTCTACTATAAAAAATATAATTTTGGATTAACAGTCCCTATCCCTTGCCATGCCAGTCACTGTACTGTTTTCACATCGATAACTTTACGACGTACAATAAACGCTGCAATAAAGACATTTATGAAGAATTCAAGGTATAAATAAAGGTAAATCAAAGCCTATAACAATACTTATTACCTAACATGAACCAACATCCACGAGACATGAGCGTACCTGTCTACAAAGCAACGTATAGACAATCGCAGCTGAGGCAGTGAGTTGGAAACAAGCAACAGTTGGATAATACCTGCGCTTTATACAATGTATTGTATACAACATGGCGCATTCAGTTGAGTAGAAACACGGTTATAATTCCTCCTGTTATTTATATCAGTTTCTTTTATATTTCTGTTTACAAACGTTATGTCGGTTTCTCATAGTTACATTGCATGAAGTGCCTTTAAAGTTGATCAAATATGAATATAAATATTAGAATTTCACGCAATTTTTAATATTGTTGTATAATTTTACCTCTACTTGCTCATAATTCCCCTAAATTTAATCTAAACCTCAAATATTATAAATATTTCCTTGCCAAAGGTGTTGGAAGAAAAATTAGAGGAAATAATTAAATAAGAAATGATTAACGAACTTCGAGGCGTCAAAGTTGAAACCTGCAACCGACATCTGCGGGAAGGGGTAAATACTTTAATTTAAATAAACGATGCGAAACCTTGGATTGTTCTTAAGGCCCGTATTTATAATCAGGTCTCAAGAGTGACAGCGAGTTTAAGTTCGTATCAGAAACGTCATTTCAGTACAAAATGGCTTGTCAAACCCATACTTAATATTGCTCTCAATCTTGCGATCGCTTCATAAATACGGGCCTAATAAGAAACCTATTAATAACCTACAGCTGGAATTTAGCGCAAACAAAACTGTACTCTACTATCTTTTAAACGTAGCAATCCACTTCACCTTTGACTCCAAAAAATGGAGCATTACTGCCCACGTGAGCCGTCGTCCAATATTCCTGAGCACTCGACAAAATCACAAAATACAAGCGACAGACAAAGAGCATTTTCCAGTCGAGTACCTACACTAGACTTCTCTCTATCCCTCTGACAATGGACCCGCTGGCCAAAACAATACCATTGTAAGCCAAATACAATTACGTTATTGTATCAGAGAGCACGTTTTGAATGCGGCCTCCGACTGAACTGGAATCGTGTTAGGCAGGAGGCAGTCGTTCTCGAAGTGTGGGTTGCGGGTGGGCTGAGATGGGGGGGGTGTAAAATTGACAGCCACTTTGACCAGCCAAGCAATAGGTTTTATTTTTCTGTCGTGCGTGTGGGTTTTCTTTATTTACCCGATAAACCACGGAATCTCTCAGTCCCAGTCCTTGCCTCTGTGTGGATGTTAATGTCAGAGGTTTAATAGGTTGTTTAAAAACTAGACATCAGCCATCAGTTTCAGGTTCATTTTATTGCTAAACAAAAGACTCTCCCAATGCTGGCTAATGCTTCTGGTCTTTGTCTCTTCGCTTCCAGTTTCTGCCACTGCCAGCGACCACCCGCTTTTTGAAGAATATAAAACAACACTTTTGGAGCCTCTGGTGTTAGGAGTAAAGGTTACAGATCCGGGCGAGTAGTTTCCGCGCCAGTCCACACGGCCGCGCGCTCGCTCGTACGAAACTAGACCGATAATCGATTTGTTACGATTTATCTCGTATTTATAACTCATTTAATTGTAATAAATAAAAAGTTTATTAGTAGTTTTATGATTTTCATGATAAGATAAGGACAGATGTTACAACAATCAAGTATAATTTCATACACTTTAGACATATTGATCCTCTACCTTGGTCCTTTTACTACATAATTTATATCCCTCCACAATATTCTTGCGTGTTGTCTGTCTGTTCCACGTAGACTCGTAAAGCCGACACAAGTTTGATATTAAAACAATGTGAAGTTTGGAAATGAGCTCGGAGTTGTTGTTTAAGTTGAAATTGCGATCATGTGGTGAGTCTGCTTTGTATTAAGAATAATAATGTGTTCTAATATATCTGAAAACGTAATATACGCTGAGCAGGTTGTATTTAAATCGAATGTAATAGCCCTACTGAAAAAAAGACAAATCCATGAAATCACCTTGGTAAAAATTGAGGCTATTATGATATTTTTTTAATAATAAGTAACTACGAGGACTATACGAATTATCGTTTCAACTTTCTACGGCGTAGCAATATTTCGTCAATAATTTCTTAGAAAACCTTTTATAAAATTCAACATTTCCGTACTTACATTAGCCATGATTTCCCCCGATACCTTATTTTCTATTTTACCTCCAATTTAATCTGAAACTTGGCAACCTGGAAGGCTGGTTTAAAACTCCCGCCGAGTTAGGTTTACAAAAGCTTAGAAACATCCATCACTTCGCGTCTAGCTCCTAGCGCCATCTATCTTCATGTGGATGCCACGAGACTTCCCTAATCTAACTTTGGCTTAAAATCTTCAGATTTAAATTTTAGTTTGGTACAATAGTGTGTTTTTTTACGTTTAGAATATAAACATATTAGAAACCTAAAAAAGGGGGAGAGAAAATGCCAGCCGGTTCAACCCATACCTTCGCGTTTCGTGTCGCATCGCAGCTTTAAGCCACTCAGTTATGTTGTTTCAACCATCCGGCGAAATTGTTGTTTTTAAACAACATGTAGTTGTACTCCAGCTGAAATATTTGGTTTAATGTAACCATATTTCTTAATAAAGGGGCCAGGCACTAGGCGGGCAGTGCCCCGGGGGCCCCAAAGCCCAGGGGTAACCCAAAACCTGATTGACAAGTCTTAATGAACAAAAAAAAAACACTGGTAGACACCCCTATCATTTAAGGGTACATTTAGGTATAAATTTTCGTACAATTTAGTGCTCGTTTCGGTCGCGTTTGGTACAATGAAGAGCTGCAGATGTGATGATACCTCATAATGATTTGTATTAAGCATTTTTAAAACATGAAAGTATCATAATTATAAGTCCAAAACATTTAAAGACTCCCAATTTTTTTATTTTTCTAAGTGCCTTTGGTCACCTAGCTACGCCCCTGAGCTCGGTTCGGTTCGGATATTGAATCTCGTAGTACCGCTACGAGAGCTCTTACATTTTAAAATGCTGTGTGTAATACCGGGGTTTAATCTCCAATTTCCGGCGTCTAGGTACCGTGTGCATGTTTAATGCATGTGGAATTAAAATTAATTTCCGTTTTACGCTGCTTGCGAGCGAAGATTCATTTTTATGTCGATTTTACGACTCGGGCTCAAATTACAGACGACTTTAGGAATGAACAAGTTATCAGATTCATTTGGAATGTCCTATTCAAGATAAATTACTGTTTCTAGATTTGTCAAATTTGTTTAATTACACTTCTAGAAAATGGACATGCCACGCGGTGAATTGGAATTCCAAATTTTTCCATTTTTATGCATTAATCTGTAAATCTATTCACCACAAAAGTTTTTGATGTTCGTAGTTGGTCAGGTCGTGATATTTCCAAGTATTTCTTCCATAAAGCAAGATCGCCCTCGAGGATCGCGTGTTGAAGTATGACTTCGGTCGACCACTCACGTGATCCCATATCAGTGATGAACAGATATCAATTTCTTATGCTTCCTGCTAGTAATGTTCTTGATGAATTTATTATTTATCGATCTGCTGTTTTGAGTGGTCGGGTTGACCTCATTTGTGTTATGTTCTAAGGTTATGGAGTTGATTGACTAATTAGCAATAGGTCAAATTTTAAACATGGTTTACACTATTTGGATAGCCTTTCATGATTGGCATGATTTTAAAGGAATCATCGTTAACTATTCCGCAGTCGAAATATACAAAACAAAAATGCATAATTGCAACTTTTCCTTTAAAAAATCAAAATCATTTAAGTATTCACGAAACATACAACTGAAAATCTGGCTATATAACTTTATCTGTTGGCAGAAAAATATTACAAGACATCTAACAATATTTACAGTCAACTACATTGCTCGGAACTAACCTAATGTTATTTGATCCGTCTGTCAGATATAATACGACTAATATGTTTTATTGATACGAAGGAAGCAACAAGCTGTATAACGACAGGAACAAATGTTACGCCCATTTCTTTGAAGACAGAGACATTATTTTCTAACATAATAGTCCTATGACTTATTTGATGGCGATAGAATAATGACTCTATCTGTCTTGTCGAAGGAAAACGACATATAGTTTTCTTTATGTTGTATTGGGAACAATGAAAATAAAATAATGTAGAGATAATAAATAGTCAGTAGAAGGACGAGAAGATTTAAGTGTGTGGATTGGATATTAGGTGCTGAAAGGCTGAAAACCTTATATACTTATTTTTAAACCCCTTACTGTATGTATGTATATTATAGCCGAACAAATTAAAATATTACAGTAACTTTATTATTACTCAATTTTTGCTTTTCCAAACAACTGCAATAAAAAAATTTTACCTACATCAGAATATTTAGACCGAGCTCTAACACTCAAAATTCGATAACAATTTATGGAATAGAGCACTAACTATTCAAATACTCTATCAAATCCAAATATTACTTGACTTTGCAACGTTCATAGAAAACCCAATAACGACATTCCATTTTGAGTATTTCAATACGTTCCAAACTACGCAGTTGTGATATTCTCTCGTCAAATTACAATCCGTTCTCGAATTGAAATTCAAACATATCTGAAATAGCTGAAGTAGTTCAATCAAAAAGTCGACTGCGTTTTCTTTCCGTTCCGTACTGTTGCGGCTTGGTTGGTGCACTTGGTGCGAGGCGATAGGTGATTGGTGATGATTTAACCGCTGGTTTATTTTGGTATATTTTGTGCAAGTTAAACATGGATATTCAAAAATGGTTAAAATAATGAAGTACTTTTTCGATGTCAAAATGTCAAAGAAGTTTCACTTCTGTCACGGGCGCTTGGCACTCACGCTCTTTTTTTTTTACAATCTTACTTAACCTATAAAAACTAGCGGTCAAAACATGAATTCACAATCCCCTACCAAGGAACATTGGATATTTCATCTGGCAACATTAGACCTACAAAGGACTGTCGCGTGTGCGTCGCTATCTGTTGCGGCTCTTTTGTAGACGTGTGACGTCACACGTCTCTCTGTGACGTCACTCTTGTGTGCACTTTGTTTGAGTGTAAGGTGCTGAGAGAAATAGAATGAGCTTTAAAACGCTTTTGCCCGACTTACGTTCCTACTTGGTTTCCTTCCTACTTGGTGTCATATGGTGTGGGAGAGTGTTCTTCCTATCTCACGTACTAAACTATTTAATTCACCTCCTGCTATTATTAATTTTATCTTACTTTTGAAGCAATTTCAGATGCATATTTCGTTGAGTTATGAACGGTCATTTGAAATTTAGAGTAAATATTTTAAGAAGTAATTATTTTGTCCTATTTATGGGACAAGTTATTCGGTTCTAAGTTTCTTTTTAAAAAGCAAATATTTTTTTGTTAGTATAAAGTCAAAACTACAGGATCATTAATATGCGTTACATCCAAAAGCTGTAGCAGTTACTGAAAAAGAAATTCCATTTTAGTAGATCGCAGTTTTTTTAAATTCCACATGGCAAATGAAAGCTCACTCGAACTGGTTGTATAACTGAGCGCTACAAACACGTGGGGTAGCACAGGAATACAATACAATACAATACAATACATAGCTAGTTACTGTATAGTGTAGATATATCTATGTATAATTGTATAGTCAATGCAGGTGTGGGTGTTTTGTAACATGTGTTATTCGTAACGTGGGTGACCTGATTGGATCTAGAAACACGGCCGCATATTGCATTTATACCTTTATTCTCTTCTAAAGCAAAGCAAAACTAAGATACTCATAACCTAAGTACATTTTGTTGATAACCTTTTGATTCACCCACCACCGTACCAATAGATATCTGACACCTAATTCATATAATTATCAAGAGGTTTCCTCTTGATTCTAGTCAAAGCCAGTAGATAATTATATTAGATCTTTGTTCTACATATTTTCCTTTTATTTATGGGTGCAAAGTCTGCTCTTCGCCGTGATTTTATGTATAGAAAAAATAATAAATTAACACACAATATTATTTTAGCTTGGTGACTGCAGGCGGTGGTTTAAAACAATGGATTTATAGCACAAAGCGCAGAGTTATGTTGTTGGAAATAATAATTAACAACGTGCGGTATTTTCAGCTTTATAAGGCTTTATGGAACAAATAACTGTATTTTAAAATAAAACGTGCTTCGGAAGGCACGCGGTCACTGTCTTTGATAGTGGTCGTTACAAAAACCAAATCAAATGGAAGAATGAGAAAACGTATCATAAAAGCTTATTACATATTCAGGCCCACAAAATAACTACATAGGTTCTGTTCTGTTCTTTCAACTGCTATTTGTTCCATTTAACTGTAAAATCCAATTTGTTTACAACCCGCCATTGTAAGAATTTAATTGCTTGCGATTCGACCACAATCGCATTATTTGCATGCCATTGGTAATTTGGTAGCATGCCACGCTATACAGGGTGTAAGGGACAATGTCCCGAAAACTGAAAGGGGTTGTTCAGTCATCCAAACTGAACAACAATGGAATCCTTCTGAGAAATGAACAAACTAATTGATTTACCCATCGATTTAAATTGTTCGATCGAAATAGTAATTTTGAAAGTTGTTCAGTTTCACTTAATTTTCAACTTTCGCGGTTATTCTCACATAACTATGAGAAATTTTACGGGTTTCTTACCGCGATTTATAAATTGATAAGTTCTCGATATTTCGGCGCTGTTACAAGCACCATGATCACGATCCCATATTGGGAACTCATCAAATATTTTAAAACGCGTTAAGAAACCCGTAAAATGTCTCATATTTATTGTTCAGTTTCGTTGACTGAGCAGTCCCTATCAGTTTCCGGTACATAGTCCTTTGGTTTTCCGAAAAAAATAAAAATAAAATAAAATACCCGGTATTTTGTATGTCGCATGCTATATTGTGCACTGTTGCCGAAAATCTGTAAACCACGGAACTTCTTGTTGTTGGTTGCATCATATCCTGATTCTGGTAATGCAGTGCAAGACTTTTGGTTCAGTCAGTTCAGACTGGAATTTAAGCTCGTGTGATGCTGGATTAGAATAAGAGAACACCATCCTTCTCCGCGGGTGTCGTGTACAGATTAATGTAGTAAATATGAGGTTACTTTGTGAGAATACCACCTTGATCGCCTCCAAATAATCGAGGCTTATTGATTTGCATTGGGCGGCGATTATTAAATATTTCGCCGTTGAATTTTCGAAGGATACTGCAGGGTGGAGAGAATGAAAGACAAGAAAGGAAACTTTACGTCTTCTCTGAATGGCTAAAACACCAATAACCAATATCTCCTGTAATGTTTCTGAAACTTTTATAGCCTGATTCATTGCAAAGATCTCTCAATTTTTTTTCAATTTTCGCGATCTCGAGCGCACTCGCCGCAGTACGTATAAGTACAATAACCTATACTTGAGCCATGTTTACTAAATTTTACATTCCTAAATAATAATAAAATAATATACACAAAATTTAAAACAAACAAACTGTGTTTCTCCAACACCCAGAATCGAATGTACGTAGTTATAAATGGAGCCCACGCCGATGCACTCTGTCTCTGTCTCTGTCAACCGCATTCCACCTGCACTGTAGTCATTTAAATTATCTCCGTAAAAGGCAATAATTCCTGCTACTGTATCGTCGACTGTTTAACACTTAACTACTGAACTTTGCTACGGCGTAGCGCTTGTAGCTGTTTGCTACGAAATGTGTAGCAACATTGGCAGCACGTGCATATAATTTTCTACACATCTAGTTGAACGAGTATTATGAGTTGCAAAGTCGGAACTATATTAGATTACTTTAGGGCCCATCTTGAGCCTATTTGAGCAGCTCTTTAGCATCATGGTTTAAATAAGTAGTAAATTGAACCGTTCTGACAAAACTGGCTCTTGAAGATGGTCTAAAGTATTAACTATTTTGATCTTATCTAATAGTTAAGTTAGAAATCACACTCGAGAATTTAGAAATTGCTGACCACTTACGAAAGTATTCCCAGACCGCAAGATGGAGTTCTTATACTCAAAATAGTTTTAGTACAAGTGTTCACACACTTCTTTATAAACATTATACAGGGTGTAACAGAAAGGGTATATGCATCGAGAAATGTGTGAATCTACCCATGAAACTGAACAACTTTCCCTAAGAAACATAGGGCGAAAAACGAAAAAAAAATCGTGACCTTTCATACTAAATGCATCAGCTGATATTCTGTTACACGTTGTATACTTCCAAGTTTGCTGTTTTACTTAGCATAAGTTGAAACATTCAAAATTGCCTCTACCCACCGTACTTAAGGGGAATATTTTATACATTTTAAACTGTTGAGCTTGGGTCGTCGGGTGCAAATGTGCGAACAGTAATAGCCCCCCTCCCTTTAAACATACCCTCCCCCCCCCCCCTCTCACCGTCATGGTACCCTGGTAATGAGGTGGAGGGTTCCTGCCATGGTGTGGAGTTAATGAAGAGGAATGAATCTCGCTTCCGTGAAATTTAATATGCAGCTAAATTGTGCTATCAATTGACATGAGAATTTATAAGAATAATAAATTTATATTCTGTGATAGGATAGTTGATAGAAATAAATACTAGAGAAATTACGCAAAATCTGATGTTAGCTAAGTTTTAAAGCGCTTAGATTAAATTAAAATTGGATTCGTATATATTGACTAGTTTTTTTATTTAGTTAAAATATGATTTGACACAGCTATTATATTCTTGAGATTTCGTTCTTGAGTATTTCTTTAGTTCAATGGAGTGCTGTTTACCTAACAAAATATTGGAACTCACAATCCACCTGGAAAAGGTTTTGGTAAGAAAGGGTCGGTCTCAAAGGGCAAGACAGGATCAAAAGAAGGACAAAATATCGGCAAATGTTTGCTACTATTGTAAATTGACTGTCGTTAGGGACCTTCTTCGGTTATTTGATGTAGAAGAATGATTGGTATATTTTGATGTGGTTTTTAGTAAAGATTTAGATTTTTTTTTTATTATTGACAACTTCGATTCTCAAATCTAACTGAATTTTAATTTAAAAACCAAAATAGATAAATTCTAATGTAGTGGAAATTCTCTTCTTTTTAGTCTTAGCGAGTGTATTTTCGAGTGGAAATTCACTGAATTGATTTATGGATAGTTTAAGACAGTCTGATTGGATTGTGAATTTGGTTTGGTATTTTTTTTTGTGTAATAGAAATAATTTGTTTAGGTACTTGTGTTTTGTTATTTGATCAAACAATAAAAAAAACAGTATGTATTATTAATTCATTCTTTACTATTGAAATTAAAACTTACTTATTCTATTCCATACTCACCTTTCTCTACAAAGTATCTTGTTATTTTACATGCGGGTCATGTTGTCGACGGTCATGAGCATGACGTCTCTATAGGACCACCTGACCATCATGTCGGTGTCGTACTTGGTGAGGTCGTCGCGCTTCATCACGAAGTCGGTCATGTCGATGTCCTTCACAGCGTTCATGGTGGTCATGTCCTTCCTGTAGATCATCACGTCAGCAAACTTCATGTTGGGAGTGAAGAAACGGGTCACGTCGATGTGCCTGTCGAACGGATAGCCGAGAGGCATCGTGTCGATGCAGGTGGTGAAGTAGCAGACGCGACGCTCCTTCATGATGGTCATGTCGATGGTAGGGAGGGTCAGGCCGGTGCGGACGGGGGTCACGATCACGTACAACTGCATGCGGAGACCACCGAGCTTACCCAGAGGAAGCAGCAGGCGGTGCGGGAAACCAACGCGAGACTTGAACCACCAGTTCTCGACCATGCGGCCGCTCATCACACCGCTGACGTCGGTGGACTTGTCCCAAAGCTGCCTGGTCCAGGGCCTGTCCATGATCACGTTATGCATCTCGTGGGAGTGGCGCACGATGGTGTTCTTGCCGGTGTCGAGCTTGTACAAGAAGCTGTCGATCTCAACCATATCGTTGCGCTTGTCGTTGATGCCGAGGAGACGGCCCATGCAGTCAAACTTGGGACCGAGGAACACGCGGACGACGGCGTCGGTGGCCTTATCGGAGACGACATCGATGTTCACTTTGAAGGGGTGGTTGTTGAGACGGCGCATGCGGCCAACGTAAACCATGTCGGAGCGCTTCTTCTTCATTTCAGTTTCGTCAAGGTACATAGCGTTAGTGATGTCAACGTCGTACTCGTCCATGAAGGTGACCAGCTTGTCGGTGGTGACGGCCTCAATCTTGACGCCCTTGAAGTCGAATTCGTCGCGAGTGTACATAGGCAGCATCTTCTTGAACAGCCTGAAGCAGTCTTCGATACGCTTCATGATCCTCCAGAAGAGAGGGTCACGCAGACAGGTCATGTAGGTGTCCATAGCGGTAGGGACGTACGTGTACCTGCAGAAAGGATGTGAATTATTAAAAGTTCTTACTACTCTAGTATGCCCTTCAATAGAGGAGAATTGTTGATGTACATACTTCTCGGTGTTGTAAAGGCTGTAAGTCATCATCTTCTTGAACATGGTCACGAGGTGGAACATCTTGGCGTCATCGTGGGTGAAGCCAATACCGCCCAGGATAAGTCTGCACAGGTACTCAATGTCCTCAGTCTTCTTCAGGTTGATCAGTGTTCCGTCACGCTGCAAACATAGAATAATAATTAGAAGATAAATCATTCAAAACATAGATCACTTTAAAATAATAATATCAAACAGAAACTTACGAGCTCAATCTTGCCCTTGATGATACCCTCGCGGATGATCCTCTCGATGTCCTCAATCATAAGCTTCATCTTGATGGTGTCCTTGGTGAGGATCTTGGTGTTCCTGGAGCGCATGGGCATCTCTTCGCCGTTGTGCATACGCAGTTTGGGCCAGTAACCTTCCTTGACGCGGTCGTGTAACTCGAGCATCTTGATGTCGCACATGCCGTGGCTGAGGCGCTCCAGACGGTAACGAGCCAGCAGTTGGCGGTAAGCGTACATGACGATCTCACCGCGACGCTCCTTGTGTGTGCCGTAAATTTCGTCGGTCATCCACATGGGGAAGTTCATGTGCAGGTTGTAGAAGAAGGAGTTGAGGTCGATATCTTCCATGAAGTAGCAGAGTTTGTCGTCGTGGTTGAGAGCGTGACGGACTCCCTTACGCCAGTCGATGACGACAAGGTTCTTATCGGAGACCTTGATGCCGTAGTAGTCCATGATGACGGGGTCGTGCATGGCCTTGGTCATCTTCATCATCATCGATTTGTGGATGACGTTGCTGTCGACGAAGAAGTAGGGGTAGATCTCGTAGGGGGCGGGGAGGGTGATGCCGCGGCAGTCGACGCGGTGGAAGCATGCGCAGGTGAGTGCGTACACGAACATGCCGGGGTTGATGCGCTCACGCAGCCAGCAGGCGGTGCGCACGAACACATCGAAGTCCTTGGCGAAGTAGAGCAGCTTGAAGACCTTCATAGCCTCCGTCAGGTGGCGGTCGTTGGTGTGAACGAACACCTCTCCGCGCGGGAGCATGCCCATCCTGTAGCGCTCCACGAACTTCTTGACAACATCGACCTTCTGCAAGAAGGTATAACAATAATTAGCAACAGCTTTGTTGGGGGAACTCCATCAATCATAACAATTTAATGTGCCTTACCAGGTATTTGTCGAGGTTCTCTTCTAGGGACCATTCGCGGGCCACCTCCTTGATGTCGTCGTACATGGTCGGCTGCAGGACGTGGTTCAGCAGCTTCAGGATGCATAGCTCCTTCAGTTTGATGTCCAAAGTCACTAAAAAGCAATGTAGAATTACATAAACACACCCTCAAATTAAATAAGCAAGATCTGGATCTCTACACATACCGTCTTGATACCGAGGAGTAACTAATACAGCGGCGAAGGGGCAGCGATGCCACCTTAGAAAATAAACTAGCATTTAAATTTATGGCAAATCATTTTATTATGAAATTGTTAACAATTCTCCGACAAAGCTTAATTAATTTCCTGGGAACGACTGTACAGAAATAATCAAATTAATCCTCAAATTGAAACTACTTTCAAATTCAAAGAGAACTTCGCATTAGGAATGTTGCTAAATTGCAATGTTGTTAATAGTTCCACCGGCGAGGATCCCCGGGACAGCTCAGGGACGTCCAATTTACTTGTCCGCCTCACGACACGATGCAAAGGAACACGTAATCCATTTAAATTGAATCGCTACGTAAGACGGAACGGGCAGCCAAATCGCACAAGAAGATATATTTCAGGAATGTAACAGAATTGAAACTGTTGAAAAAGTTATAGACATTTTAAGGTAAAAAAGTGAGTCAAAATTACTGAAATACATTTTATAGGGTATAACTCCAAAATAATCAGTTTGATTTTAGAATTGAGTTCAGCATTCTTTGTTTATAGGAAAATAACCACACTTGACCTAGTAGCTTAATTAGGGACATTACCAGAATTCAATAAAAAGCGGACCCCCCAAAAACTGATCTCAAAAATCAAGGTGGCCGTTCTTCGAAAATCAATCCTTAGGTTCTAATAATTACTCTCAGCATAATTAGGGTTCCAAACCCAACTATTAAGCTGAAGAGCAAAAGACGAATCTATTTGATTTTACGCTCTTCAGTTTTGTTAAGAATTCGCAACACATATACAAATATTAATCAGAAAATCAGCTTTCATTGAAAGACTTAGTAAACAAAAAAAGAGTTGTTTATAAAGAACCAAATAATAGAAAACCATATAAATTAAGGTGAACTTACTCAAGTTGTCCTTGGTGACGACGATGCCGAAGTCATCTTTGACCACGTTGGCGGAGGCGACGGCGAGCGCCGCGCAGAGCAACACCCACTTCATCATTGCGGCTGTTGAGTTCACACTGCCTTCTGAAGCCCAATCCTCAGCTTATATACCGTCTTGTCTCCTGATATCAGCTGTTTTCGTTGAGATAACCTTGCTGGTTCGGGCGTATTGGGATAGGACGGCTTTTTTCTTTCGATAAGGGCAGTTGTACTCGAGTGTTCTGCTCTGTACGTGTTTTAATAAAATTCCATAGTTACTAGAAAAATAAGTATGGCAGCTTAAGACAGCATCTTTCGCTTATATAATTGAAGGCTTATAATATGATGAACCCAAACTATAACGTACAAACAAATAATTAACCATTTCGCTAAAATTCTCTAGCGACTTATTCGATTGGGATTGTAGATACGGATCATCGACTGTGTCAGTCCGCTGTACTGCTGGATTTCAGTCTCCTTTTTATTGAAAGACATTTGCCATTTTTTGTTTCAATACCTGCCCCAAAATTGCTGTTAATATGTTCTTCCTAAGTTAATTTGTTGAGCATTTTGGCATTTATATCAGAACTTGATTGATGATTTACTTTTTCGGCGGTGCTACAATATTATACTAGTTAAGATCGATCTATGCATCTATGTCTTTATTGTACTGTGCCCAAAGTATTCTTTTTTTTTCTTATGTAGGTACCAATCATTGAACTTGTGTTCTATCTTGTCCACAGACATTCCGGCATGGGTTCCCGTTCTCCCCAACGGCGCTGGCATGGGACCCCATACAGAAACTACTCGCCATCGGTGACAAAACAGGCAACCTCAGATTGTATCCTTTTTCGCATAGAATATAAGTCTTTAGTAAGGCTAGAAGAGACCTTTGGTAAGTATACAAGATTAATCTTTATCTCCATAAAAAATATTTTTGAAAAAAAATATTTCCCCGTGCAAAATCAGAACGGATGAGGATGATGTGGTGTGGTGATGTGATGTTTAAATTATGGTTTATTTATGGATTCCTCCAAATCGACTGTAATTTATGTTTAAGATGTTACTATTAAATTAAATTATAAGATATTGTGTTAAGTCAATAATAAGAAACTATTTATGTGATAATCGTAAATAAGTCATCCAAAGTTCTTGCAAATAAATAACTTCTAATTCTCTCAGTGCGTCTTTACGCATTAAAATTCATCAGAATCTTCAATGGCATCGAATAATCTTATTGCTTTTATAATCCTTCTTAACCATAAATTATAAGGCAATTTCCTACAAAGAACACTTGGCAACAGTTACCTGTTGCGTACAATAAAATGATGATAAACTATAAGAAAGAGTCAGAGATCAAAGATATCATTAAAATGTATCCAAACATTGCAACATAGTAACTATCAGCAGACGTTTTCATTTCATCTACTGTGTTGTTAACTTTTATTGATAATTGGTATACTTAACCGGAGTCCTAAATTTTTAAATCTTCTGTGTTACTACTTTGTAAGCTCCACGCAGTAAATTTTTGAAAGATATGTGATATTGTGAATAAACCTAATTTATAAGAGGAGAAATGAAAGGCGGACCAAAGATGATAGCAATGAATCAAAACTTTAAGGCACTGCGCAGGCTTTTTACGAGGAAGGATTGAGTGAAAAATAATAGTGGAAGAGGAAAACATACTGCGCCGATCCCAAAGTTAGGTATATCTAAAATTTTCGGGTTCAACTTCCTGAATTTGAAATAGACTAATTGTTGGATTAAAGCTGGTTGCCGTTTAGTTCCGAGACTGGAATCACTTCCTAAATCCACAGAATAATATCTATAGTACCCAGCTATTTTGTCAGTTCAAAATTCATTATCGATCATAAAAATTATGGTCTCATGGTCACATTCACATTAGCTATAATTATGAACTTTCTGAGCAAGACTTATAAGAAATGGCATCAGCTACGCTTGTTTAGTCCAAGAGATAGTACTATCTAAACTTGCAATTTATATTATTATTAATTATATTGTCACCTATCTCTGCAATTTGTTTTTAAAAGTGTATTGAAAACATCACGTCATATCATACGTTATGTAGTTGAACTTTATGTGCACTCGTGATGGGTTCAATCACTTGGTGTTTTTCATACCTATTGGGCTATAAAACTTGTTTTTTCTCTGTATTATTTTCCTAATGCACAATGCAATGGAAGATTACTTTATGAGTATCTGTCGCACCAATAGCTGAGACTCTCAAACATTTTTCATCCACTATAAGAAATGCAACAATGGTGTCACCGAACTTTTCCTAAATTGATATACCTCTGCTTAAATACATTCATAAAATGGCGCCTATATCTCTTGCAGTGCGTTAACGGCTTAATTACAAGTCATTTTCGGCTGGAAAAATGATGTCTTGCCACAGATTACTTATGATGCGGCGGGCGTCTGCGGTCTTACCGTCATTCGATTTTGAATCTCTCTAGTGACACGGTTTGCCAACCCTATACATAATAAACTTGCAACTTTCAAATCTGAAGTTTTACAGCCAGAATTAAACCAAAACTTTTAAAAATACCCCAGTGCATATAATGTTTCTTTGTGAATTACCGTGTTTATTGCTGAAAAGTCAACACGAACTATTCATCAGAGCTAGCCGGCGACCGCTGAGTGCTCTGCAAATACTGAGCGCGCCCGTTAAAAAGCTTTCCACCAGCTAAGTGAGCCAAAAGCGCGCTAACGGGCCCGTGGAACTGGTTATAAGCGGAATAATCCGGTTATTTCCGCCAGGCGGAGGATTACACCGGTTTCAAGTTATTGCAGTTTGGAAATCAAAGAGTTGAGACTTGTTGGTCGGTTTCCTAAGAGTTTAATGGCATCTATACTTTAATTAAATATAAAATTCAAATTTATTATATTATTATACCAACTTTTATTTAAAATATATTTTGCGAGTTACTGATATTGAAGTTCAGTTAATAAAATTGTTCATGCCTTTAGAGATGAGATGCGATTAATCATCCCATCAACCAAATACTTAGTTGCTAAGCCGAATTTCAGCGTTCTCAAAACCCTTGGCAACAGGACTATCAGCATAATACCCACAAAGCTACTATTCTAAACAGGTATTATATTCTAGACACACTAACCGTCCAGATAACGGTACGGTTTCATCCCGGGAGACAGCACATCCGGGAACGGGCTTCCGGACCTGTCCGGTCCAGCCAGGTCCGTCCGGTCCGGTATTTATCAGGATTCAAACAACAACCTTCCTTTATATTATTAGCAAGGGGTAAGACTACGAGAAAAGAGTAGATGAAGCGTGCTAAAATAGGAATACTACCAAATTAAATAATTAACATATTGGTTTCTTGCTGCAGTGGCTGACAAATCGTCCTAACTAACAACGTTTGGAATTTGAAATTGAAAACAAAGTTCATTAAAAAAAACAAACGTTTGTTTATTCTTGCGACCTTCCTAAAACGAAAACGAAAAGAAAAGGAAGAGTATCCTGGTCACGGCACCAAATTGTAACACACATACTTTTTTTAAAACACTTCGGCGTTTGGATTATGTGATTGTGATTGAAAACAAAATTTTGGCTTTCTGTGCAATCTACTGTAGAAACTACTCTGTCTAAGACCACACGCTATGTCTATATTTTTGTTCTAGTCAAAGTTTACCTTTATAGTATAAGCTGGGGCACTTTGAAAGGATTAAGCTACGTATTTAGTTTCGGAGGCTTAAGAATTATGTACAGAATATTGTTATTGTATTTAAGTTGGTATTACATCTGGAAAGGCTTTCTTGAGCGTTCAACGGCGATATCTGACATTAAAATTCCCCAGGGTCCAATAATAATTCCTAATGTTTAAAATGGCTCCACGAATTACAGAAACGGTTTAACTAACTTTTGAAGATAGGCTTACTCCACTAGGAAACATACATTGGAATTTCGTACGCAACACATTACCTAAATTCCTTTCCGTAAAACAAACGATACGAGCAATTTGTCCGCGAGACATTTGTTGGTTAAGCATTTATTGCAGACGTCCTGATAAACGCGTCGAGGCGGCAAAAGCCGGGCTTATCGCCATCCAGCAATTTCCCGCTGGAGACACTGGCAACACTCCAGAACTTGCCAGGTGGCATCTAGATACGGATCCTGCGGAAATACGTTTTCAAGCTTTTCAGTATTTTATTAATTTGGAAAAAAGTCTATGTCTTCTCTCTCTCTTCTCTATCTCTTTGAAACTTTTTGTGAATAGAAATATAATAGCACCATCGAACACCACCACAAAACTCAAAGGGGTGACCAGCACAATGTATCAAAACTTGAGTGGAATCCTGAAGTTTGGCAAAGAACAATATTTAATTACATGTGACCATCGCGTTGGAATTAAAATCCCTATGTTATCTTCCTCTGGTCCATCCACACAGAAATCAGAAGTCTACTGATTGATCCCTGAACTACATACTGTATCATATCACTCAAGTTTGCAGCTCAGATAGATTTCAATTGGCAAAGGCTGTATTGCACCCTGGAGGTATCTGGAGACTGGAAGCGGTTATTGCAATTTCCTACGCGCTGTTGCAACCCTCGACTCAGATTGGCTGCAATCCAGATTTGACATAGATCGCTTTAGAAATGCTAAAGTAAATACAGATGGGAGTTTGGACTTAGTATAAAATTTGAGTATCTTCAATTACGTAAACAGTGGAGTAAAAATAATACACGTGTTATCTAGATATCCTAGTGCAAGCTTTGTTCAATTTGGGTCTAAATATGGCACTGTTAATAAGTGTGGCGCTGCGTAATATTTTATTTTCCGTAAAAGTTCTGAGCATTTTTGTGTTACACCGCTGTTTTTACACCTTGGCCATATCACTCCTCCTGTAGAATATCAAAATTTTGTTTCCATTATGCTAAAATTTGTAATAAAGAAAAAATTGATAATGTCACAAACACAAGTAAAATAAATGAAATGTCTACGAAATAAATCACAAAAATGTGATTTAATTATCATCTTTATCACCACCAGACATTTTTTTGTTCCTTCAGTTAAATTAATAATTTCTAAGCAGTGTCCGCCATCTTTAATAATTCGTGCTTTAATTAGAAAGGTTTCAAGTTTGATTTTTCCTTTTAATTTTCTTTCTCTGAATAGTCAAATTGGAATTTTTTTATGAAAGATTATTAGGAATTTTCTCGCTTGGGGACGTTTTTTGTGTTAATTATTAGTAGATTCAAATAAAATTCTAATTCAACAAAGGAATCTGTCATCAATCGTGTGACAATCTTAATGAGTATTTTTTTCTGAACATTTTATTGTTGTTGTAGTGTTTAGATGCTATCTAAATGCTTGTTACCATTTAAATCCTACATTTATTATGAGATTACATAATTTTCTTCTTCTTCTCAGATTTAAGTGCTGGGCACTTATCGGTGGAGTAATCGCCAACATAATTTTATTTATTTTTATTTATTCGGCAAATCATCAGTGACAATAAAACAGTAATAAATAAAATGTACAAAACTGAGAGCTATTTACAGATTTGCACATTATAGGTACATAATCTATCCGGGTATCTCACTTTCATAGCATTTCCGTTATCAGTATGTACCTAAATGAGACTATAAAATCCTCAGGTAGAACTATCAGACTTTTAATATGCAAACTTCACGATACAAGTCTATGAACTTATTGACAACATGAAATATACGTAAAGCACTCGTCATGTATTATTCCATTTAATATCATCAGCAAAATCTATCTAGCGAGCGTTTGTTGAAAAAGATTCAACTCAAACACGAATATGAGGTTCAAGTTAAAGGGAAGGCCTTTACATGAATATTAGCTTAGTTAATAAGTAAATATAACATTCAAAGAACCTTAGTACACATACTGAACATACGTTTGACGCGCCTCGGTTTTTTATATTTATAGAGAAAGATAATTTCTAGCTAAAATAATGTTATGAATACTAAAGAATATTTATATAGGTCTTCTTTCACTTCAAAGTGGAATGATGTTACACATGGAATTGTACTATGTACGTCTACTAACAGTTACATTACACCGGTTTCTGGTTATAGCACTTTTAGCTAATAAAATCCATACTAATATTATAAATGCGAAAGTGTGTTTGTTTGTTTTTGTGTTTGTTTGTTTGTCCTTCTTTCACGTCGCAACAGAGCGTCGGCATGACATGATTTTTTGTATGGGGATAATTTGATGGCTGGAGAGCGACATAGGCTACTTTTTTCCGCGGGAAAACATCTCATTCCCGTGGAAAAATCGATTATGTTGCAAAATTAAATTCCGCTAGATGGCACCACTGTGATTCTACAAGACGGACCACGGTACGACGAACGAACAGAAGGTCAGAATATCTTGAATGTCAGGATTGGTGGCGGTTATTTGTCAAGGCTAAGCGATCCAATGGATACTTTTATTTCACAGTGACCATGCGGGCGAAGCCGCGGATAACAGCTAGTGTGAATATAATTATGTTTTCATATCATGAGGTTACACTACTAATCGAACAAATAAAAAAGTTCGATAAATGCTCGAAGGCATGAACCGTTTCGGCCATCTCTTATTTATTCGACCGTGAAAATTACGAGAAAAAATATATTCATCAGTTCCGAATTTGTATACTTCATGCTTTTTTCGTGGGCGGTGACCTGAAGAGAGGCTCTTTATACACTGGAAATTATTATTCATTTTTCATGTCCCTTCTTGTCGCTACCCTCCGCGTTGCTAGGCTACATGTCTGTCGGTTGGGAGTAAAAAGTCCTTGTTACTATTGAGGTTATACATATTTGCTTGTTAGCATTCTGCTACATGTACTCTTCAACTCAAACAACCCTTGCTTTAAATGGAGCTCAGTTAATATAAAATTCATGAAACATGTTATTTTACGGATAGGTATGTCAGATAAGTGCTTAATCTGCAGAAAGCTGAAAGTGCTTTAAAAAAAAGATTATTAGAACATTAAGGCCTTTTCGCACACTCATCTACAAGTGGTGTGAGTGTAGAATGGAGCAGCCACCCCGCAGTGGATCCATCTCATCCATTCCACTAATGCAAAGGTTCTCAAACCGATTAATTCACGTCAATTTTCTTAACCCGTTTTTTTTATTCTGCCATACGTTTTAGTTAATTTGAGTGGTCGATGTAATAAGCTATCTTAGCAGTACATCAGTAGCAAAGTGTTAAAAAACATAACCTGATTTTTTATACCTTTTAGTTTTTTTTTTAGAAAATCCTTTTATTTAATGTGAGTGATGATCCATGCAATATAATAAATAACTAAGCTATCTCAGCAGCACATGGAAATTTGGCGTACTAAGTACACACTCATAGACAGACAGGAATATTATTGTATTGAGCCAGAGGTCTTTATTAGTTACAAAATACAGTGTCCTCAGTATCACACACAAACTGAAAAGATTGAAAAGCGCTGTATTAGTCCAACTAGCTAGAGTGGTGCGCGGCCAGATGGAACCAAACGTTCGTCCGTTGTTCATTTATGCGTTCCCGTTCTATGCCACTAATGGATTTGTTTGAAACGAATAGTTTATTTACATGGAAATTGAACTGTTTATAGATCTGGTCTTTACACTCGTAATAATTTATTAATAATCACTTTATTTTATAGTCTTCTAGACATAATTCTTCTTTCATGTTCTTGTCTATTTCTCATAAGAACTGGGGATGGGATTACCACAATGTTTTGTTCTGGATCATCAACATCAGAAACAAACTGTTTATTTTTAACAAACTTGTTTATATCTCTATGTTTGTCCAAGACTTCCTTAACCAGCACTTACAGGCTTGGAGGCCCAGGAGTGGACGCTCACGTGCGGCACGAGATCCCGGAGGCGGTGCTGCAGGTCAAATTTCTCATCAACGAGGGCGCGCTGGTCACCGCCACCGCCGACGACCAGATCCACCTTTGGACTTTCAGACAGAAGTCGCCGCAGAGGGTGCAGTCGCTCAAGTTCCAGAGAGAACGGTGAGCAACATTCTTCTACGTGAATCTAAAGTTTCATAATCACGGAGTCTGTTTATCATCCTTCGCAAATTGGCGTTTCTTATTTTGTGACTCCTGATTAGAACCTTAGTAGAACCTTAAAAAACGTGTCCGGTTTCAAGTAGCTTACCATGCACCGTTTTTGCGTGGAAATACCAATGCTTTCTAGGCATAGTTTTCTGGGAAAGTTTTTTCATCGTCGACATAGCGTCAAGAGCTAAGTACCTAACTAAGTAGGTAATTGCAAAATTTCAACAGTTAGTGAAGAATCATGCTCAGCAGTAAAGCGGAATAAAACCAAGAATCATGGTCAAGAAGATAATGTGACATCGTATCTGAAAGTACAGTTTATGTATGTTCTTTCGCAGGGTGACATGTCTGCACCTGCCGCTTCAGTCAAAATGGGTGCACGTGGGCACAGAGCGCGGGAACGTGCACGTCGTCAACATAGAGACCTTCGCGCTGTCCGGCTACGTCATCAACTGGAACAAGGCCATCGAAGTGTGAGTATTGTTGTACTGGGGAATCTTTTTACTGTGCTTTAGAGAGCAATAGATTGGTACTGCACCACAAATATCAGTTCAGATACATAAAATAGATGGACAAAGCTTTACCTCCTAGCTGGCTTTAATTTGTCCGTTTATGAGCGTTACATAAAGCGCGGTAGTAAATGCAAATGTAGATAATAGTGCAACCGCAAACCTCAATACAAACAATAGTTAATTGAGTAAGTTGCTCACCCGCGGGCGCGTCGCCGGACTCCATTGTAGTCAGTGCTGAATTTACAGACAATAAGGATCGTTATAAAAGCCCCGCGGGGCAAACCGGCAGCGCCAGCCCTATTGCCTCGCAACGCGTTCGCAATTCAAATACCGCTCGTTGATTGGTCGACGTAACGAACTTCCGCCAATGAAGTTCCAGCAACAATTAAATGCCCCAGGGGTATCAAAAATCTTTTGTTAAAAATATTTATTTCACGTTTTATTTTAGTTGCCGTCACAATATATCGCTTAACGAGGTCTGCGGGAGTTGAAATCGTACAAAGGTATCGCCATAATGTAAAGAGAAGCGGGTTACTAAAAATGTATCTCCATATAGAATTACCTTACCTTAATTATTTTTTATCGTGTTCGCTAGCGTGCGTTTCGTGTTAACTTCCGCCTGCGCTTTGTACAGACTCATATTATCATAACAGTGTTCGTATCAAATACATAATATACCTCTCTACTACACATAGGTACATCCTCCTACAGCTTGTTTGCAATCGCCGATATTATCGGGTGTCGGAACCGCATTGTAGCGACTGACGTCACAACACCCGACGGCCCGACGGCCCGACAAGCCCGCGACAACTGCTACAACTCTCTATTGGAGAGAAGCAACAGATGGAAATTATCGAGCAGTATCTCATTTAAATGAAACTTTAGATAGATCGTGATCTTAATTATAATTAAGTTTAGAAATACTGTTAGAGCGTTTTTTGAGTGCAGCTTTCAATGTTCTGCTGTTTCCCTTCCCGAGCATAAAAGCCGTTTTATTGGTAGGTAAACAATTTCATGCAATATAGATAGTGTTCCTAATAATTCTTATTCAAAATTGTGACACAAGGACGACGAATAGGTTAACATTCAGAAAGCACAACACAGAAAAAGTTCTTACAAAAAATAAGACACGTTCTCTGGCGGAACCCGAACCAACATTTCCTATAAAAACGATAAGAAATGTAAAAACGTTGGTCGTTGAGGGATTTAGGGCATGTCGCCCCGGTGACAACGCAACAAGTGGCGGCGGACCGGCGGCGTCGCGTCGGCGATGGGCGGCGGCGCGGCGGCGGCGGCGCGGCGGCGTAGGGATGTTTTATTAGAGTTGCTAACACTCGACCGGCTCGAATCTTTTTAAATGGATTACGGAGGGTGAATCAGTTTGGAGAACTTAGTAGGTAAGTCTTCGGACGTGACATTAGGGCATGTTTATCTTAATGGACGTAGGATAAGTCAGTTTTTCTTTTGTATTTGTCGAATGATGATATTCAATTGTCCCATTCCTCTTGACTGATTTTCCCTGTTGAATAGGACAGCAAAGAGCATCCCAAATTGTCTGTAACGTATTTTTTCAATTCGATATTGATGATTTTAGAAATATCCGTGTTTCGGGGATCACGTAGAGCCATCAGTTTCGTCTCGATTACTTACTGTGTTTGACAGTGGTCATTACACAAACCACATCACAGGCATGTTGGGTGATTCAATTGAAACTGACACCAGAGTTTATCTGGGTCGCTCGAACTAACAACTATCATGGCAGAACGATCATAAATACTACCAATTCTCTCGTTCCATCGTTGACTCTTTCTCTGCGTCAAAGTGAAGAGCTAAACCATTTCAAGTAAAAAAGTCGCTTTTCTTAAAAATGAAGCAAGTCCTCAACCCTAGTGGTTATTGATGTTCGCCGACGGTAATTTGACAGCTGACAACCCTGACAGCGCGACGTACCGATCACAAGTTTATCACGATGACGACGACGATTTATATTTTATTTATTCAGTACAAACGTGATGGCAATATTTTGTCAGATTATTTGTTGTCTATTTGTATATTTTCTGAATTAAAGTGTGTGTGGCAATTTTTTTATTACATAAGTAACACAATAACTTAGTAATTTAATGTACCTACATTCAATCCAATCGCGCCTTTACATGGTATCTTTACAGGGTAAGCACAGAGTCAATCGCCTAATGAAATACCTGTGTCGTTTTCGCGGAAAAGTGACAGTGGTTAGCCTAGCAAAACACAGGAATCTGAATCAGTCCGGTAGGATGTGAATCTTTACCAAGGAAAATAGGACGAAAAAAAATTATGAGCTCCCATACAAAATGCGTTTTTTTATTACATTGGGAAATGTTTTTCAGTTATATTATGTGCAGAATCACATCCTTCAGGGTGCATATACCTTAACTTCCTTCCTGTTACACTCTAAAATTCTACTTTTTTCCTTTAGGTAGTTGATCGATGTAGAGACTTCTGTGTCCTCTGGCTCTCTTTTTATCTGTTCTTCCTCAATACTAATACATAGTAATTGTTTCGTAACAGGACGAGGCCGAACCACCCTGGTGCAGTTGTAGAAATTAGTGACAACCCGCTAGATGCAAGCAAGGTTAGTTTAGTACATTATTTAATTAACTTATTATAATAATATACAGGGTGTTAATTTAATTGCGTGCCACAGCTTAAAGGGTGATTTAGTAACAACAAGGAATCACAGGAAAAATACGTAAAAAGAATCTATTTGAAAAAAAAACTGCTTTCCTATAAAAGTTATCTGGGTAATTTTTTAATTCGTTTCAAAATTTTATTTAGCACGAATTTTTTAAATATTTTTATGTGATCCTTTATCGTTACTAAAATAGCTTTAATTTAAATTAAATAAACAGCCTGTATTTTATCGTATATTTAACTTAGAAAACTTCTTACAAGTAGGCTATTAAAACAAATTATTTATTGTCAAAAAAAATTGTATGGAATTAAAAAAGTTCACGACGAATTGAGAACCGCCTCCTTTTGTTTTGGAAGTCGGTTAATAAAGCTCTATTATTATAAAAACAAGATACTATTTCATTAATATAACAATTTATCCATAAAGTACCTTCACAAATAATTTGAACTTTATTGTGTACTCTTATATTATAACTAACAACTTGTTTTCAATGTTACCAAATCAAGAATAAGGTAAGCTGTAATAACCCAGTGCTATCTAAAGCAGTAGAATAGTAAATGTATAATACCTTTAGGTAGTATACAATACAGGGGTTTAAAAAATTGCTGACCATACTTTAGGGTGTGAACCTACCCTTAAAACTGAACAACTTTCGCAAGGAACATAAGTCCTCCCATACAAATAGTGTCAGCGGCTGGGGTAATTTAGTATGGGAGAGCCAATTTTTTTTTTTAATATTTCGACCTATTTGCCTTGGAGAAAGTTGTTCAGTTTCATGTTCAGCTTCACAACCTAAAGTTTGGTCAGCGTATTTTTTACTCCCGGTATTATACCTGCTACTTGTTGTTCTGTAGGTAAAAGTGTACCTCATTAAATTATCTTCTTATCTGTGAACCTTTATCTGAAGTATACATAACTTGACCTACGGTTCGCGATTTTAGCCGTGTAATGACGTGATTTTTTTTAAACAATAATATACAAATGTAAATTCCTGTACCTATTAAACTTCTCAAGGCAGGAGGCTAGCAAGTTCCATAGGAAGAAAAAAATAGTAGGCTATATTTGTTGGACAAATCATCCGAATATTTTCTAAATGTGTACTCAACTATTCAAATACTCTATCTACCTAGTGATGTTGCTACTTACAATTTTCTCATTTCTCATTTCTGTGCCCTTTTCACTTGTGCTTATTATCTAAAGCCATAATTTCTAATAACTTAATCTATTCTACGTGAAGTAACCACGTCTGTAATTTTGTATTCTCTTACATTTATAGAGCTAGGCGTTTGTTTTGTAGCACCTTCATCTGAGAACCAGTTCGAAGGTTTCATAATTATACCGGGTGGTAAGGACAGCGTCCCGCAAACTGATAGGGGCTGCTCAGTCAACGAAACGGAACAACTTTCAGCAGAAAATTCTTTTTGGACACGAATTTTCTTTTTGGCTTTCCATCAAATACAAAATGAGCACCTCGATCATTTGTATGGGGAACCCAATTATTTTTCTCATTTTCTAAAAGAATTTCCTTGTGATAATTAGTTGATCAGTTTCTTTGACTGAGTGAGTATCCGCCTATCAGTTAGTTGGAAGCTGTTCCTTACACCCTGCATACCTCTTACTCTGTTTAAACCCGTTATATCTCAATGTGTTCCAGCTACTAATAGCGTTCGAAACGGGTCTGGTGGTGGTGTGGGACTTGCGGGCGCGGGCGGCGGAGTGGCGCGGCTGCCTCGGGGTGGGGGGCATCGGGGAGGGCATCCGGGCAGCCGCCTGGCAACACGACGGGAAACTCATGACGGCGCATCAGGACGGGGCCTTAGCTACTTGGACGATGAGGTCCAATCGGCCAGCTTCACTGTCATATCCTCACGGTAAGAGCATAAGATGTAACGATGGCCGCCAGCACGACGGGAAACTCATGACGGCGCATCAGGAATCAGGATGGGCCTTAGCTACTTGGACCATGAGGTCCAATCGGTCAGCTTCACTGTCATATCCTTACGGTAAATAGAATTTTATAACACATTTGCTCGTAAGGGGTCTCTCGGGGTAAATTGGTGTAATACAATTTCAATATTGTATTGTATCTTATTACGTACTTGTGCGTAATCGTAATGTAAAATGCACGAGTGCTGTAAAACACACGAGTTTTTTTTTTTAATTAGGTAAAACGCACGGTTTATCGAACGGTACTTTTTTAAATCTTAGCAAAGAGTTTTTATGGCAGAAAAGTGGTCAACATTTTATAAATAAAATTAACTTTGGGAGATAAAGTATAATAAAATAAACATTGAATTCTTTAATTTAATTAATTTTTACAATAAATTACAACCATTTATCTGTAACAAAATCAAAAAAATATTAATTTACTTTATTAGTAATACTGGCTGGTTTTTGTTTCTTTGTACTATGGCTTAAAAAAGAAAGCGTTGATGCGCGTGCATCCTAATTTGAATATGTATAAATTATTCCGCGCGCTTTTTCTTTTCGCTGTATTGTTAATTTTTTTTATCTAGTTCTATTTATTTCCTCGCAAATATGTTATAAAACGTCGTACGACATACGTGCGCTTTGATAATTACAGCCTCTGCCTTCTTATAGCCCTCGCCTACGGCTCGGGCTAGCAATATCGCCTTAGCTGTAATGATCAACCCACCGCACTTATATCGTAATGTACTATTACAATGCAGTTTTCAATTTCTAAGGCTCTTGGCAGAAAATCGGGAAACTCGGAAAATCTTCAGATACAACGTAATGCAACTTTCGGTGGTCACGAGATTCTTAGCCATGAAGATATGACGGGAAAGAAGATATTGTCTGGGGAAAATCTAACTATAATTCTTACTCTATAATAATTTAAGAAACTGAGACAGAAAGGACTTTTCTGCTCTCAACGCCTAAGATTTGCCTTGATATCCTTATCTTTATGAAACAAATTATTTCTTTTATTTCCAGCAAAAGCAAACAAAGAAGGAAAGTTAGAACCCTGCAAACCCATACACAGATTGGAATGGAAAACGTCAAGAACAGGGTGAGTTACCTACCACTTAATAGTCCTCCCACCGATTTTCGAAACTAATAAAAAAAATGCATATGGGTATATTGACGTAGGGGAAAGTTCAACAGTACGATCAGTGTGATATCATATCATAGGTCACTAGTAAAAGTTTAACAACAGTGCTAAATTAGACTCTAAAATACCTACATCAAAATATACAAAAGGGTCCCAATTGTACAACAATTATAATTAATTTACTTTTTAGTAATCACACAACAGTTTCATCTTTGAATAATGTCCTAATGACCCTCTAGTCCACATAAAACAAAAGCAACTTCCTCCCTTGATAAATGGTTGTTGTAACTAGAGACTAGATGGCGTTGTTAATGAGCGGTTTTTGTCACAGTTTTTGTTCGGACCTTCCCCGACTACAGCCTGATTTCCTCAAGAGAGTTTTTCTCAAAACAGTTATAAATCTTTCTAGAGTTTCGTCTTCGTAAGTTTTAAATAATTAATTACATAATTTGGTATTGTAGTCTTGATGCATTGTTGAGCGTGTCATTTAAAAAAAAATGTTATTGGATTGAGATTTTGTCGCTTGTAAATACAGAATTTATTGTGTACCTACTCTCATTTGACTACGTCATGTTGGTATTTCTTTGATTTAGATATTTTTTTAACTATAGTTCCTTTTTACTGGTATTTTTTAGTATTATGTATGTAACCTTAACAATAAATACGAATACGAGCAGTGTCTTTTTGGTGCTGTCCCACAGAGCATGACTCACCTCCTGAATTTGTCTGCGTGCCCCGATACCTGCACGCTAGAAGAGCTATGGGAAGTCACACCAAACGCTATTTGTGGGGCTTCTTTTTGGGCTAATAGAATTGAATTAATCGAGAAACGATAAGAGGAAGAAGTAAAGAAGGACTATAAATAAGAAACTTTGTTTTTTTCTATACGTTCTAAACCATTTTCTATCGTATCCTTATTCCAGTGAAAGCCTGGTAATATTCTCTGGCGGTCTGCCAACGGATAAGGCGGGTCGCACACACAGCATCACCGTGCTCAACGGGAAGAGCACCACTGTTTTGGAGATGGAGCATGCGGTCGTGGATTTCGTCACGCTCTGTGAGAGCCCACATACACATGGTTAGTAACAACTTAATGATCTGATCATATTCATAGCCCCAATCAAGTTTCATTTTCCTCGTGTCGTTGACTCAAAAATCCACTCGATAAGAAGAAGAACACCCAGATCCAAAATTTAAACATCTAGCTAGAAAAGACACCCGAAACTATTCGAAAAGTAACTCTCTTTACGGTAGATATAGATAGAGCATACTGGATTTTTTTCGTCTGCAAACTAACTAACATCACATTGACATGACATGATAGCCATTATGATATTTTAAATTTTAGAAAGCTATATTAAAAATGTATTTGCTTGATTGACTTTCATAAATAGAAGACTTCCTAAATAATTTGCCTTATAATAATATTCCATTCTCAATTTCCAGATTACCAGGAGCCTTATGCGATAGTGGTGCTCCTCCAAAACGACTTAGTAGTAATCGACCTGTTGTCCCCCGGGTACCCTTGCTTCGAGAACCCCTACCCCATGGACATCCACGAGTCGCCGGTCACCTGCTGCTCCTACTTCGCCGACTGCCCTTCAGACCTGGTGAGTCTTCATAGTGACTTGTTCTAGACTATCCTTAAACTATAGGATCACTAGTTTATTAATACTTAGATACGAAACACTAAACACTTCATTCACAGGAAGTTTTTAGTTGGCAGCCACAAAGTTATGGAATGATCTACCTCCTCTCTTAATTAATCCTTACGGGAACCCATGACTCTATTACTGAAAAACTCGACCCACCCTCAATTTTTTCCCCATTTTCGGTCATACTTTAGCCATATTTCAACATTTAGCTGCCCACCGTCGCCCGATGCTACATTTAAAATTCGAAGTATAAAGAATACAATCGTAAATCAAAAAGTACCCTATCTTTCGTTTTCCCACTGAGTGCTTAACCCAAGTACCTAATCTACCATTTCCAGATCCCAGCGTTCTACTCAGTAGGGCGCGCGGGGAACAAGAAGGCAGCTGGCTTCAGTGAGAAGCTCTGGCCGATTAATGGAGGCGAATGGGCCCCCGCGAGTTGCTCATATAGTGAAATTATTCTTACTGGGTAAGTGATATATTTTTTTTAATATTTTGACAGAAATCTAAATGCCATTATGACAAATTCGTCAGTTACTTCCAGATAATTTTAAAAGCAAAGGACCCAAATGTGATCCCTGCCTGCGAAAACCCTGATCTTGTCTGGGTTCAGTGACCGATACTTCAAACTATGTATACCTACTGGTGGTACCTAGTTTGGAGTACCAGTGATTAATAATAAATCACGCTAGATCTAACGTAGACCAGAGACATGAAGGGTGCCCTAAGATTCACATCTGGGTCCTTTGTTATTTGTAAATTTTGATTAACGTCTTTGTCTGAGGTGAAATTACTCTACATAGACGACACGAAGATGTCTGTTGTCATGTCAAGAAACACTATAATATAACACGATAACAACTTTGTTTCTGTTTTCAGGCATGCAGATGGAAGTGTAAAATTTTGGGATGCGAGTGCAGGGACCTTACAAATTTTGTACAAATTAAAATGTTCTAAAGGTAAGATTTTTCATACTCTCTACCTACGTTCTTTGAGAGTACACAGATGTTTTTTGTCACCACAAGGGACCTAGTTTTGGGAGTCACCTTTAACATTCTAATTATTATCCTTTTTTTAAACTGGACATCTTTAGACTCTAACAGCTGACACTGATAGTCACATATGTCTTCCTATGTAAAAGTTGCTCATGGAAATATCATCAATAATTGATAAATTCTATTCCAGTATTCGAGCGCAACTCGTCGACGGGCGGTTACGGCACCGCGGACGAGGCGCCACTAGCGATACAGCAGACGGCGCTATGTGCCGAGTCGCGGAGATTAGCGGTCGCGCTGCCACATGGACATGTGCTGCTGTTCAAGTTTAGGAAGGCCGAGACTAACACGGAGACACATGTCAGTAATAGCATAACAGTTTTGCAATACAATACAAATCCATGAACACTACCAACAAAGGCATAGCATATAAATAGATTATGACCAAGACTTTTGTAATGCCTTTGAATGGGTTGATCATGTTTAACTGCTCCTCTCCGTAATGCTCTAGTTATTTTCATTAGATTAATATTCAACTTTGGAATGACTGTGGTAAAAAGAAAACCATGTTTTTTTTTTCGAAGGTGATCAAAAATCTAAATTGGTGCACCTCAAGGATTCATTTTAGGACCTTTCTTCTTCCAAGGTTACACAAATAGCTTAGCTTTTATTTAGAACAGAATCATCAAAAATATGAATCAGTATTTCAAATATTGACTGATTTAATCTAGACTGTCTTTCTTATGTTCTATCTTTTAGGTATTAGAAATTCCTGTGATAACTGAAGCATTAGAAGAGGAAGGCTCACCTGAAGCAGATGCGGGAGGGGGGCGGTCCATGTCTTTTAGTAGAGGAGACGCGGCGGAGGGGGAGAGTCGGAGAGTAAGTTGCTTTTTTATATAAATCGAAGAAGAAATGGGTTCACAAAGTTGTGGCAGTAAATATACGATATTTGGCTACATCTATATTGTGGAATTTAATCGTTACATATTGACATATGGAAATCATTCATTTAGTCGGGTAGAATGAACAGGAATGATTAGAGAACAACGGCATATTACGTGGGGTTGTGGGTTCATATATCAATAGTGTGAAATGTTTGGTTTATATTTTTTGAAAACGTGTTCCAGTCCGGAGTATGGATGGGCTCGAGCGCGTGCTCGCTGCGCGTGCGCGGCGCGGCGGGTACGGGCGGTGTGCGGCGCGCGGCCGGCTTCCAACCCGCGCTGGTCGCGCTGCAGCAGGGCGCGCCGCATCCTATACAAGCGCTCACTATCAACTCCTCGTACGGCCTGTGAGTATACCGTATTTTTTTAAAGTAGTAAATTAAATCTAGTCGAAATATTTAATCATTACAATATTTAACAAAATAAAATAAATTATAAATGCAAAATAAATTGGTGCTATCTTTTAATTATACCATACTTATTTATCTCATAAAACAGAACAAACCGTTTATACACTAAAAATAAAAATCGACCTAGCATTCAACCTTGAGGGACACCAAAATCCTAACCCTCGACCGAAGCAACTTCAAAAAAAAAGTTCAACTTTTTGTATATTCTTACGTTGCCATTATAATCATGAAGTTTTAAAGAACAATAAAATACCGTAGAATTCCAATTTTAGCCTAAATGTTTCATGGTACACAGAATCATATGCTTTGGAAAAGTCACGAAAACGAAGATTTAAATTTTGATGCTGTTTTTTTTATTCTTGTTTAAGGCAATCCTTGCTTTGATCATGTCAACTTGGGGTTTTAACCTACCTGCGCTGTTGAACGAATTCACTTATTAACCTACTGGCTGTTGCCCCTCAGTATGGCGTGGGGCGGCGAGCGTGGTGTAGTGGTAGTCGACGTGTCCCGTCGCGCTGTGGTAGCCGCGCTGGGGGCACACGCCCTGTACCACCCCGCTCACTCCGCCGAGCCTTGGGCCCGCGCGCCCAAACAGACCGGCGACCGGCAGCGGTCGCCCAGTCTCGACCAGGTAAATACACGAGCACAGTGGTAGGGGGGAACACGGAACATTGACACGAATATATTTATTAATGACATTCTAAGGATTGTATGAACGAAAATTGGAAGATCATCGTAACGCCCACCTATAATAGCGCCCGCAGACTAGACTTCAGTCGGCCGATCGTCTGATCACCCTTTTTGTTCTCTTTGAGTTCAAAGTTCTACCGTTTGGTCTGTAGTCAGCTCCAAACGTTTTCCAAATTTTGAAATTAATGTTGTTTGTTGTTTGTAAAAGATTCTAAAACTATCGATGTGTATCGAAACTGATGATTGTACGAGTATGTTGGGTGGACGTTACGAAGGCGAATCGGTAAATGAATGTAAGTGTAAGCTGGCAATATTTGGTAGATCTGCACCGTGACGAGTTGCCAGTTTAAATTTACAACCAACTTTGTTATTGGCCCAATAAGACAGGTTGTTTTCTTATAATGTCATTCCTTAATGAAGATTACTTTACACGGAACTAACTTAGGAAGATAGAAGAACACGAATCGTCTGAACATACGTCGCTAGAATGAAATTTTAAGGCGATAAGTAAGTACACGCTAGGAACTGTAAATAATAAATATTGTGCCTACAAACTTAATACAGAAAGGCGTAGTAACAGAGGCACCAATATTGTAAAACGTTTATTTTATTTCACATTCTTTTTTATTTGCAATTTATTTTTTTGGTATCTGATTTGCAACGGTTCGAACAGCCAGCGAGTGGCAGAAAACCGCCTGGTTGTGTCGACCGGATCCTCTTTTGAATTCCATTTTGTTATAAAATTATTTTGTTTATTTGGAAAGTATTTAGCGCTAGCGCCGACCTGGCTTGCCCCCGTAGCGACATCTAGCATGGCATTGTTAGACATTCTTTACTCTCTCGCCTGTCTTCACTATTCTTACATGCATAACTTCATAAGACGACTCGAATTACGACTTCTTTTCAACCTTCTAGGACCGACATAGGTACGATATACATGTGATGCGAAATGTACCTACAATTCCAATTCACCGCAAGTAACTAGATTTAAGTTATATTGTCACATTTTGATATAGTTTAAGCCTAAGCATCTTGAGATCGTTCGAATGATATTGCACTGTAGCGCCGAAAGATTCCCTTCTACCTAAAAATCATGAATCTCTCAATTAAAATAAAATCAACTAGTGATTTGGAGAGGAGGGAATCTTCCGGTGCGTGGAACATGATGAATGAAGTAGCGAGTCCATGCCGAGGTGGCGGCACGCACGTAGTCTCGCACGATTCACGAGTCAGTTTCAGTGATCACGCGACCGTTTATGATGTTTTTCCCCCAACCCCCAAGCTGGAGGAGTCTCGGGCGTCCCCGGCGGCGTCCCCGCTCGCGGGAGGGGCGGAGCCCGACGAGCACACGCCGACGCCCACGCCGGCGACCTCGGTGCCCCTCGACACGAGACGCAAATCCACCTCCTGGTCGAAAACCTTCAACCTGAAACGACAACTCTCGAAAGTCGATCTGAAATTTAAAGCGGCGTTCACGACTCCCGATAACAGCGACGAAATGACGACTGAGAAACGAAACTCGCAGTTCTACTCCGAAACTGAAAAGGCCGAAGCGGGAGAATCGACCAACGAGTCGCCCGAGAGCGACGAGAAGACCACCGAGCCGGAAGATGGCGCCAACAGCGCCGACCGCAGTGAGCTGTCGTCGCCGCTGCGCGTCTGCTCGGACGTCTTCGAGAGAATGCACCGAGAGTTGCAAGAGAAACGCTCCTCCGACGTATACGATAGAATGCACAAAGAGTTACAGGAGAGGTGGAAAGAGGAAGAAATAGAATCGGGCGTGTCGCCCGACATCTCCCCGAGCAGGCTCGAGGAGGCGCCGACGCGGCCCGACAACCTGCCGCTATGGGAGGAGGACGGCAGACCGACGCGCCCCCCGAGACAGAAAGGGAAGACAAAAAAGGAGGATGAGAAGCGCGACCAGCGGCTGCTGTCGGTGCCGAACATAAAGTACAGCAAGCAGGAGGCGGTGCGCGACCTGCGCCGGCGCCAGCCCTCGCCGCAGCCACAGACCTTCGCCGGCAACCTGATGCGCCGCTTCAGTAAGTATTCACCCCATCACGCCATCAGCCGGGTCTCACGTCGCGCTAGCACTTAGACCGTCATTCGCTGTAACATAGTGTAGTTCTACATTCTCCAGTTGGATTTGAATGGTAACTGATTGGCGATTTTTTTGAGGTTCATTACTAACAGTAGCCCCTTTTTCATAGATAGACATTTTTGGCTCGCTAGAGGTGATGGTAGTTAGAATTTTTAAAACTTATGAATAAAATAAAAGGTGTGTATTAAAGCTGACTTTTAAATTAGCTGTAAGCGACTAATTATAATAAATTATTGACTAAAGTTAAACACGACAAGTATTCATTACGTTATAATGCTTTGTGCTTTTTGTGATATTTGGCTTTTTATTTATTTTTGGTTTATTATGATTATTATATTTTATGAAATATAATATTTAAGGTGTTGATATTACGATATCGAGTATGTATGTACAGTAATATACAGGGTGTCCAGGAATTAATGGATAACCCTTTAACTGCGGCTAGCTTGACCGATGCCCTACTTGTAAAAAAATTATGACCTCCGTAAAAGTGTCACAGTTTTCGAAATATCGTACAAAAACCGAATTTTTAATAATTTTCTCCCTACGCTCAGTTATTTTCATGCGATTTCATCAAATATCAACATTTTTGGGTTTTTTATTTTTTTTAATATACCTTAATAGTTGATACTTAAAATGAATACATTATTTTAGTACCTATTTATAAGAAAATAATTTAAAAAATAAATTTTATTGAAAAAATTAGGCAAAATATTTTTAAAATTTATTTTGTCTTTGACCCCCTACGGTGAAAAAAAAAGTGACACTTTTACTGAGGTCATAATTTTTTTACAAGTAGGGCATCGGTCAAGCTAGCCGCAGTTAAAGGGTTATCCATTAATTCCTGGACACCCTGTATATAGCACATGTATTAGGTGTAAGATAGGCTTCGACAGCTCACTGACGTGTGTGTTTTCTATTCCAAGGACAAGGATTCGTCAGACGAAGACTCTAACTGCCTTAAATATCTATTCGCTGATTTTCTCGGTAATTCAAACATTTTAAGTAATGTGGTTGCATCAAGTAATGAAGTAGGTGATCTCTGTGTTGTCCATGTCCGTTTGCGATGATGTTATTTATGCTAATGGTAACGAGCTGAGTATTGTAGTGGGAGACTAGCGACGCTCTCTCCGCTTGATAGCTGCATCGATTCATTCGCCGACGGGGACGCAAGCTCTCATCACATCGCCATCATTATATAAAATAAACCTTACATTTGTTTAAACGGTCCAATTTCCCCAGGAGATTTAATATCGAGGCTTTGCAAGAGAAACGAACAGACAGATGAAACGAATGAGAACGGCGAACCGACAGTGGAAGTTGTACAAGTGCCTCATATTATAGGTATGGACGAACATGACATGAAATCTGATCTGACTAATCAAGTACACAGAAACACTCGCGACTAAATACTAAACGTCACGAGTACACTAACGACATTGGCACAGAGATCACAATCTTTCTAACTCAATATCTGTCGTAATAACTAGGGTCTTCGTGTTCAATGTTCTATGTGTTAATATTGTAAACTTGGTGGAGGTTAACATCACCAATGATATGTACTCCGATCTTAACAAAAGCTTCTGGTACCACTTTGCAGTACTTTTTATTATCATATAATAGTATTTAATTATTTAAACTGATTGTATTTGAATGTATGAATTATATCAATGATCAATAAAATTATACCTAATATACACCCTTCGGAAGTCACTAGCTGGTAATTGGTAAACTTTGTATTCGTGCGCTGTTTTCGGATAGGATAGAAAGTTTTTTTTCGATAAAAGTCTTTGTAGGCTAATACTACCATGTTAAGAATTGTACGAAATCCTTTGTATTTAAAAGTTATACCCCTGTATTGTATGCTATAGTGTGTAAGAAGCTTTACGTAAGTCTATTTTATTCTTCTGTAGTATTTTGAAGACTTTTGTTATTTGAGGGATGTGGGTACCATTGGTGATGCGGCAGAGGTTGTGTGGTGGCGGGTAGGTAGGGGTCTGTGGGGTCACACGGTGGCAGGTGACAGGCGGGTGGCACGAGGTGGTGTTGTGTTGTAGATGAACGGGCCGGGCGGCACGGCGGCGGGGCCGGCGGCGGTGGCGGGCGGCGGCAGCGGGGGCGGTGCGGCGGGGGAGCGGGCGGGAAGCGGGGCGCGCGCGCCGCGGCGCTCGCGCTCGCAAGGTACCCGCAAACTGCACAAGTGCCTGTCCACCGCGTCCGACGTGTACGCCGCGCCCCCCGCCCCGCAGCATTCTCTGCTCACGACGCGACAGTATTGCAGTTTTGGTAGTACAGTCACCTTATACGAAGTCACTCGATCTTTCCATTCTGAAACAGTCGCAATTTCTCTTCTTATATTTTTTTGTTTCGTTTCTTTTCGAGGGCTCCTCGCTTGACTCGCGCGAGAGATGATCTCCTTGTTGATGCTCGCGCGGCTGATTTGTGCGCATCCAGAGCTTTGAGCGATGATCTGTTTGCTATATCATTAACAGTGAAATGTTGCCCTGAATATAAATGTTTTATAGCCACTGAATGATTGTTCATATATCATCATCTGTTATCGTATGTTAATGAATAAGGCTCTGTTAATCAATAATTTCAACATGTCAAGCGAATTCACGAGGTCTGTTCTTTCATTTCTGTTTCTTTGTTTTATTTGTCTTTGTTATAACTTTCACACTCACTTCACTACTTCTTCTTTCATCACTTTACATAAATAATGCAAACTCGTTGTTGATTTTGAAATTGAAATTCAAATTATCATAAACATACTAACTTGCAAAACATAATTATTTTCAAAATTGGCAATGAGTTTTATATAAATTGGTTTCAGAGAATCAAAATTCTCATGGAAAAATTTGAACTTTGTCTCATAAAAATACTTCTTAATTGGCAATAAATTGACTCCCATTGCTGGACATTAAACCATAAATCATTACATTAAAATCCCCTTATATTTTTCAAAAAGCATGTACATATTGAGTTACGAAATTCTGTATTATTTATTTGTCAAATTTCCAATTTCAGATCGGAATCATTTAATAGGTAATCATTGGAATATACCACGCCTATTCATAATTGGTTAATAATTTTGGTTTCTAGTTGTTCAATTTGAGTAGTGTTTTCCTTTGTTGTGTCCATACCGACTTCTTGAATGAGTTCCTCATGTTTATATGGTGTTATGTCCATGTCGCCTTGAGCGTCGATTCTTTCTGTGAGATGTGAGGATTTGCCGCGGGCGGGAGTCACGTAAGGTCCCACGGTTTAGGAGCAATTAGCGTCCAGTCTAAGGGACCTCACGTCAACACTGGTTACACTCACCAACCACGGAGCTTGCGTGGCCCCCCCGCGCCCTATAGAGACTGTCCTGACGATCATGCTTGTAACATTTGTGGTTTTATTTGTCGGTACAGAACCAACTATTCCGCAGTCTCTCGCATCTATGGAGTACTTACACATAATGCAACCCAATGGTATCCAACAACAATTGCATCGATTATACTTTTTTTACCTTATTTTTCTTTTGATTGTTCGTTTATTTGTTTGGTGGCTTCGTCACGGGCTCCGGCCCCTGTACTTACACACACGTAGGTAGTGTTTTATGCGTTAGAGTTGAAATTGTGGCTGTGACCGTCTTGTCATGTTCTCCTCTTACACACGACACTTCGAATGCACCCAATTATTGATTAAACTCAAATGGCATGACTCTTAGAGATAAACAAAAAGGTGACTTACTACTCAAAACTACTTATTTCATAATCTATCACTATGTTGCGATATACGGAGGCGATTGTTTGTTATATGTGCATAATATAAGCGCGGCTTTCCATATTGTATCAGACACATGATCTTGTATATCATTTTCTATTCTTTCCTATATTTTGTTTACGATATTATTATAATCACGAGCGATCACGTTATTTGTTTGTTTGCCTTATAGTCCGCAACGATTGCGGCCGGCCGAGAGCTTGCTCTCACACTCACTCGATATTTGATTCTATCTATTACCGCTAAATATTTAAAAGTATTTTTCTTTTTCTAGCTCTACCACAAAGCAAAAAGTTTATATGGCTCGTTTTTGGCTGCCTCTATATTCGGATGTCATTATGTCTATGTATGCTTCCGGTACTATTACTAACGCACTGCATGCGATTAGCGGCCGCCGAACACCGCCCTTGTTTTTAGATGTTTTGTTTTATTGCATTAGACCATTAGATTTGTCTGTCCGTCCGTCCGCTTCTTTCTAGCCCAGTGCATTACTGTTGTCAAATTCGAGTGGGGCTTCTGTAGACTAGACAATGTAAATATGAGCTTTTAGAGGGGGGGTTGTAATGAAAGCTTGTTTGGCGACGCGGAGCTCGCGCTTGTGGCTGGACCCGCCATCAACTCCATACTACATCCCATAGTCTTTATTTCGCTCCATTTCTTTTGTTTCCCAACTTTAGCGCTTTTCATCGGCCGTGTCATAACTGTCTATCGATGTGTTTAAATTAAGCTAACTAAATCGGGATCTAACCTGGGTGATTGGTGTTTTGACTTGCTCCACTCTCTACGGGGTTATTAACCTTGTACACTGACACTGTCAAGATACCGTCGTATTACTAACACCACCCCTAATAATAACTAATTCGGTTGTGTAAATGAGCTGAGATGGGACGGGCATGCAATCATGAACTCTCTGAAGCATGACTCTTTTCCTTCTTTAACATAAGGCACTCCAATATTATTGTATGTCGCACCTAATGGGTGATTTCAGCTTATTTCACAACGCACCGAGCTACCAGCTACAATCTAGTTGTAGCCTGCAACTTTACGTAGAATAGATAATACGCTGGTGATTATATCTCAAAATAGATCGTGTTTTGTTTTTATTCACGAAGAGAAATATAGATATTTTTTTATTAATAAGAATCAAATCTGATTTTTAAACAGCGAAAGAAAAATGATAAAGGACCATGACCAACCTGTCTCTCTTTTACATGTAAAAAAATGTCATTGACTTTCAGAAAACATTTGACACAATATCGCGCCACTCATGAAACTGATTGAAAAATTCGAAAACATATGGGTTAGAATTAGAGTTTAATACATTCGAAATTATTCCTTAACCCGCTCTCAGTCTGTGCGTATTGATTACTAATTAAGTGACGAAGTCCCGCAAGGTAAAATATTGGGACCTGGTTTATTTTTGCGGTACATATTTAAAATAACTGATTACTTAGCCAACACATACTCTCATTTCTTATTCGTGAATAAAAAATCGCTAGAAACTCTAGACTCTAGAATCACCAGCGTCCCACTAAGAAGCATCGACCATTGCTATGGTGGGTGGTTCCTAGTGTTGCTCCCATACTGGTGCAATAACGTTGCGTTGTTACTACCGGCCGGATAGACAAGCTGGACAGCTCGTTCTCGCGGTCGCGCTCCAGCTCGATGAGCAGTCTGGAGAACATCAGCCAAGAGGGCATCCAGTGCCTCGCCTTCGCTGATAGCTATACCAAGAAATCGGGTGAGTTGGAATTGTTTTTTTTTTCTTACGATTGTTTTGTACTCTCGATGGGGAAGGCCCATGTTCAGCAGCGGATTCTTGCGACCGATTTAGTTGATCGTATTAGCATTCTCGGTGACTGAAGATGGAGAGATAGGGCTCGAAGAATACTTGGTGCGTAACAAATCAAATTAGGTAATAGCAAATATTGTCTCTGCTGGTATTTTAAAAGGCTTTCAATCTAAATTCGTGCTTATTATGTTAGTTGATACAAAACAATCTGATCACAATCATTTGGAACCCAGCCCAGCTGACGTTTGTCTTAGACTAAATTGAGTTGGTTTCCAGACCCAACGCTGCTGCTGCCAACGCTGTGGGTGGGCACGACGCAGGGCTCCGTGCTCACGATGATGATCAATCTGCCTGAGGCTGACTTGAGACACACGCAGCCCGTCGTCGTATCGACCAGTGGTAGTAACATTCTTTATGTTATTAAGCTTGCTCCAGGCTCCAGGGTATACTTCTTGGCTGTAGTCTAGTCTAGTGGTGATGATCAAGAGTCGATGGAGTGGGGTAACTCAGAAGACACAAAAACCAACTGGCATTCCCATATTAAGATGGACTGCAACAAGCTATTTGGCAATAAACCCCAGTTGTGGAAGTAGAACCTAGCTCCGCTTATTTGGAATCGTTCAGCTGGACTTTTCAACGCATCTAATTCAAATTATTGTTTCGATACTTATTTATGTTATTTTGTTTCAGGTGGTCCCATATTTAGGTTAAAAGGTTCAATCCTTACAATGTCATTTCTTGACTGCAATGGTGCTTTAATACCCTACTCATATGAAAGTTGGAAGGACGATAGTAAAGACGTAAGTAGAAATATAGAACTGGTATCTAATTAATAATCTAGAATTCTTTGTTCTGATCAAAATTTGTAATGATCTATCATTAGATCAGTAACAATGCTGTAAGAAACATCATCGTCAAACGTAAAGTTTACGTTATTCAGTTTCAAGATTTAGATCAGTCTCAATGACATGAAGAAGAAGATATAAAATATAAGTAAAATATTTTCAATGGCTCAGTAATTATAGAGAGAACTACAACAATCAAGACTCTTTATTCGTAACCAAGATTACAATCGACTCTACCTAAACATCGCCATTTAAAATATCCCCAACATTAGATTCAAATCAAAATTGAGGATGTGTGTAGTGTATCCTACCTCTCTAAATCCGAATTAAAACTTTTTCCCCATTTGCAGCCCCGAGAAAGGCGCGAAAGAACGCCAACGAAACAGAGCTCCTCCTCCTCCGGGAGCCGGATGTCGCCGACGCCAGCATTGAGCGAGCAGGCGGCGCCCGGGGACCGTCAGTTCGTCGTGATAGCCTCCGAGAAGCAGGCCCGGGTGGTGGCCCTGCCTTCGCAGAACTGTGTCTACAGGCAACAGATCGTCGACACGGATTTCGTGGTTAAAGCTGAGATTGTTAGCTTGAAAGGTAAGACGACTCTATTTAAATGCGTTTTAAAATTCTCTACAATACAAGGTAGGTATTTAAAAACCAAAAAAAAGACCCAAAATTAAGCCCTGTGGCTGAAATTCATTTTAAGATTATCCGCAAATAATTGATAAATTATTTATCTACCATACAAGGTATATAAAGAAAAAATAAAAAAGGACCCAATATTTAGCCCTGTGGTACACCAATTTTCAAATGAGAGCTCGTCTGCACTTGCTGAAATCTTCTGCAGAAGAAGACTTCCCGACAAAAGATAGTTATTAAATTAAATTGATAGCTAAACAAATCATTCAGCATCAAAACTCCTAACCTAACTAATGAGATCAATATTGAATGTAAATACTATGATGGTTGACTTCCAGATAGTGTATGTCTGGTCAATTACCTGTCGACGGGCCACCTGGTGGCTTACAGCCTGCCCTCGCTGCGGCCGCTCGTCGACGTGGACTTCCTTCCACTGTCGGAGCTCAGGTGAGCATCTGACCTTTCACATCTATGGACATATACGATGATAGGACCCGACTTTACCGCAACACTGGTTTGAGAAGAATTTCAAAGAGATGAGAATGACAGAACATAAAATGTACGAAAATTTTGTTTTTCGTAAAACTTCCATGTTATCTGAAAACATCTTGCTCATACAAAATGTTATCGAAAATGCAAAACTTGCAGAAGCTCTTGAGTCAAATCTTTCTTTCAAGTTCTGAAATTTTCATATCCTAAAACAAATTTGGAAATGGACCTACTAGATCTTGATGACGGGCTTTAAATGGTGTCGAAAGTTGGATATCTTTATCGTGTTGTGGTGAGGTCGGGATGTGCGCGGATGGAGGCTGTGTGCGCGGAGAGAGTGGTGCAAGTGGATGTGTCGATGTAACGTCACTTCGCCCCGCCCCCGCCCCCGCCCCCGCCCCTCGGGCCCCACGGTAGACGAATGCACCCACCACCGACCACCGACCACCGACCACCGTCCACCGGACAACGGCACTAAATGATAAAGGCTTTCCTTTTAGTTGTTCTTAGCTAATATAGCTTCGCAGTTTCATATACCAGCATGAGAATGCTGTAATTTTTGAGCTACAGATTTTTCCATTTTACGGTTTTTGCATTCATCTTCCATCATTGAAGATTAAATCATTTGCTATTTTATCATTTGGGAGCCGGCCGACAGACTACCTGTAAGTTCGATCGATGTTAGAAGTAGACTTGTTTGGTGCAAGACTCGCTCCCTTCTTAGAGGCTCGCTCATTCCATTCCCCGAATCGAACCGACGTCTAGTACTAGTGAGACGCGAGTTTTGTACCAAACAAGCCACGGTGTTTCTTCTACTTCGAGATGTGAACAGCACTCAGCTACTAGAGGCTAAGTCGCTACTTTCCGATCACAAAGTAGACAAAATTTTGCAAATCTGTCGAGCACCACTGTGCTTCCGATATTTGGCACTCTTCATCTATTTTTTCAGTTTAAGTAAACAATTGGACATTCCAACGACACAACACACAGTCAGATTTGAGTACACACCGTGTAGGTCTAAGCAACCCGGTGCGAGAATGTCGATGTATATACACCCCTGAACCACACGATCTATGAACCAGCAACCGAATGAATGTCTCGAACTTGTGTGCAATGCTAGGAATGTGATGATTTACGATAGCCCCCGCACCGAGTATCCCATTGTATCTAACCACTAACCACACTAACCTGAGTCCGGAGCGTACCTTGCCTTCTCGAAGCCAGCGTACGATCCGAGCCCTACTGACTGCCTCTGTGTTCCTGGTAGCTTCCAGACACAAACCAAACAGAGGGGTATCGTAGACCCAATGCTCTCCATATGGGGCCAGCAACTGATAGTTAACGAGGACACGGACCAGTAAGTCGCGTTGAGACATGCGTTAGCCATGTACCGTCACCTGTATTGTATGTGGAGCCTCACTCCGGCCGCTGCTGCGTTCCTAGAGACATGTTTGTTCCTGTAACGTTGCCAGTCGCTTCGAAACCCCTCCCTGTTGTCATGAGGAACGTTTGGATCGGCCGAGGGCAAATCATTCCCACATTTTGTTACTCATTCACTTTCAATTTGATTATGATTATCGAATGTTTTTATTTAAGTTTTAAATTCACGGTTCGAACTCTGGTTGTGATTTATAAAATCTAATGAATGTGTTTATTAACTTTGGATTGCTCACACAAATGTTTCCTTTCTAACCGATTTAACAGATTTCTCTTCTTCAATGGTTTGCCCTCCTGCGGTCTTGCTTGCAACTCTGCTTCCCTAGTGACCTGTCGAACTACAAATACTATATCCACACACACCGATACCCACACTTCTCTACGACCATTCCTACACGCATCCACACTATTATAATCACATACGACTTTTCTATTTCCACTTCTTCAACTTGTGTTCCTCTGGCTGCATATATTGCTTTGTGTTTATGTGTACGTGTGCATGTGTGCTTGTCTTCTATCACGCGTGTGTTATCTGCAACCTATCCTCCTGTAGGTATGTAGGCATTTAGACGCAGTGTCCATGTTTATATTAGTTAGCTTTAGTACTAATTTATCCACTAGATAACATTTCTGAGGATTTTGGAGCCAGGTGAGACGTTTTCCATTCAGATGTAGTTATTGGCGTTTTCTAAATTTTGGCACTTAAAACTACATGATAAAATACTATAACAAGATTAACATAACTAAAATTGGCTATTTCCCATATTTCAAAATTTTAAAATAAAACAGCAACTAAATAAATCTAAAGAATCAAAACTAAATAGTTGTATATTACGACACGTTTTAGCTCCAGTAAAGTAGTTGTAACTTCTTCCTCTGTTCTGGTGTTAACGTGTATTTGGGGGTGTTGCAGGATAGCCAAGACTTTCTGCTTTAGCAACCGCGGCCACGGACTATACCTCGCCTCTCCCAGCGAGATACAGAAATTCACCATTGATTTGGAGTTCTGGTAAGAATATTGTACAATTTTATCTATTTCTTAGGTTAGGTGTGGCTGCCACTGGATATGCATCTAAACTGTTATTCTTAATACCTTTATACTTTTAATATAAGAGTCTAGTAGGAACGTTCATTCATTGGGAATCCAGTTTGACTCACCGGAAGGCGCACATTTATGATGCGTATTTTCCCATAAGACGGCACATATGCGATGAAGTAGGTATTTCATTCTAAGCAGGAAAAAAATACACAATTATCCTGCACAGTTAGACACTTCTTGTTTTAAAATAATATCTAGTAATATACCATAATAGAACAGTTCTCAAGTTTCACCATGTGGTGCTGGCAGAATAACAGCGACGAAGCTTCTGCTATGACTGATGCCGAGTCAGTTTAGTACCTTTTTCTGGTCCAGTAGTTATATTATTTACTGCTTTACTTGTGGATTACATCGGACCATTTTTTATGATTTCCTAAGATCATACTTATTCTCTTTATAATAGAGGGATGTGTTTGGTTTTCAGTCAGCAGCTGAACGAGATGCTAGGAGAACTGTTCCTGCCGCGGGACATGCCCGAGCCTCCCAAACAGAGCTTTTTCCAAGGACTATTTGGAGGGGGATCGAGACCTTTCGACCGGGAAGAGCTCTGTAAGTCATAGCTTTTAAGTCCTAAACTAAAAATATTTGCGATTTGATTAGAAATAGGTATGTATTTAAGTTTGTAAAGAGATGCGCTGTATTGCCTATCGATAAATAGTACTTTCTAATGATTTTTGAAAACGGATTTTAATGTCCTGCGCTTTGGGGAAGCCTCGAGGATTTAGAGTTATTTTGTCAATAATAGATTTTTCTTCCATGCTGGACTGGGAGTGATGGAAAAACATAGAATGTGCCAGCTGCATCTCCTCCCGGGTATGCTGTAAAAATCAGCTAAGGGAATCGAGGGTTTCAATGTATTGCAATTTAGGCTATGGGCTGACAACCTGTCACTATGGTAATATACAATAATCATCATCTGTATCAACCCTCGAAACTTGTCAGACGTGGCGGAACGACCTTAGTTTAGGTCGTTTTTGCTCTGCCTACCCCATTAGGGATAAAGGCGTGATTTTATGTATGTATGTATGTATGTAGATTTTACTGTCCAGTATAGCCTAGTAATATGTTTCCTTGTTTGGTTTTCAGTCGGTGAGGCGAGCGCGGGCAAACCGAACCGCGCGGTGGCGAAGCACATCCCCGGCCCCAACGAGAACATCCGGGACTTAGGAGCACGCGCCTCTACAGCTGCCGGCGCCATCAGCCAAGCGCACCAGGTACTACCCGCTGCTCTGCTATATACTAAACCAGACACTAAACTCGGCACTCCACCTGATTAGGCTCAAAATTCCATTTACGCGCAACTAGGTGGAGCGGTGCATGAATTGACCAAACACAATGATCGAAATCTGCGCTCCACGTCAGAAGAATTACCTACAGCTCGAATTTCACTTTCACATCACACACCTCGAATCTATCGAAACTTAGATTCGACACCTCTAGAGGTAACATTATACTCTATCTATATCCCAGATATCTACTTCTATTTTAATAGATAATCACGTTGGAAGAAGGCTTATATCCACCCCAGCCCCCGTAGCATGCCACCGCGCGATAACGAATATATCGCATCTATCTGTCAAACTTCCATACATTTTGACAGATAGATGCGATAAAATGTGTGATAAAATGGCTATCACGGCTTTATCGCGGCTGCATGCTACGGTAGCAGGACGGATGATGAATTGATGCTAAAATATTCCATATCTCGTGTATAGATGGCGCTGGAGCGCGGCGAGAAGCTGTCTCAGCTGGAGGACCGCACGGAGCGGATGCACAACCAGGCCAGCGAGTTCAGCTCCTCCGCGCATCAACTCATGCTCAAATACAAGGACAAGAAGTGGTACCAGCTGTGAACACAGACACACCTCACTAACAGAACGATACGCAAACTACTACAATCAAGTAGGATTTGGATCTTGGCATGATTCTCTTGTTGCTGAAACTTTGCAGAGTGATGTACTGATGAAGGAAACGACGTTACGATAAAGGTTATCTCATTTTTATAATCTGCGTACTTGATCACTTTGCAAAATTTCGAACACGGAGGAATTTGGTAAAGGACCGACGTAATCTAACCCTACGATGTGTAAAGGGAATGGGTAGTGTGCCTGTCACAGTGCTATTTGGTATCAAAATGGATACTAAAAAACAGGACAACATTTTAGGGCCTGCGGAAATAAACTTATAATGTCGCTTAAAATATGCCATCTTGATCTTTATACACCACTTTGTCAAGCAACTATTGTCAATCTAATAAAAAAAAAAAATCGATTCCTAGAAATCAATATCAGCATCAATAATTATTATTATCAATAATTATAGGTAATCGAAAAGAAAGCAACCAAATAGCACTGAACTTTGTGCCACGAGTGGTATCGTTATAGAATATATGTGATGAGCTATAGCATCATATATACGATGTGTGATGTGATGATAGAACGCTCAACGCGGATAGAGCTTAGCATTTAGCTACCCTGTAGACATCTTATGAACCTTAACTTTAGATTCTTATTAGGCGTGTCTCGAAATGAATGAACGCACAAACGTATTTCGTCGCTCTCGGAGGCTTCGCACCGGTGTACAGCTGAATATATTAATAATAATGGGGGTATTGTAAATGCCGGTGTGATTAGCCTTATGCGCCCCCGGTGGTGTTTCGGTCGAGTAGTTCTGCTTCTGACTATGCGCTGAATCGTTCAATTATTTCTGTGCCTCGAAACACTTGTTGCTAGTATGTTGGAATACTGTCAGGCGAATTCTCATTGCTTTTAAAAGAATTTGGTATGAATAATTAAAACTACGATTAACAGTTATCGACTTGGCAATAATGGTAGGGCTCTACCCTTGTGATTGGCTAAACGCAATCAGTGTTGCCAATTTACACCAAAAACTACTAACTAGTAGATTCACAATCATGCAAGATAATCGTCTGACACTATCCTTATCTAATCTTCAGTATCTCCAGGCTGCTAGAGCCTCCCCCCCCCCCACCGCGCTCCCCGCGCCCCCTCCCCTCCCCCGCCCGGTGTACATAGGCCTCATCACGTCGTGTGATACTGTACATAGTGGAGCGATATCTACTTACTTAATCTTTTTATACGATGTACATGTCTCGTTCTCGTTCTCTTCTCTTGTTTCGTGTTGACTGTATCCTGTCGTTGCGTTGAGGTTTACGCCTTGGTACGATTCGGTATACGCATTATTCGAAGTTAAACTTTAAACACACTACACTTCGATTTGCATTTGACAGCATTGTGTTGTAAGTTGAGGGTCAGATGGCGCTACGTCAATGAGAGAGACGGATATAAGGACATTGCTCTCAATTGAATAGTGCTATCCCTCTCAGATTACATAAGAATCGTGTAAAAGGCATTGTGATTGCGATTTAGATGATAAGCTTATGCCGAATCGCTGCGAGCTCTTTGCCTTACTCTTTCCAAGCCAATAGTTAGATGTTATATTAGTCTGAGTGTATGTTACGTGTCGTTGAATTCTCCTGCATTTACTTTATGAGGGTATATAGTTACGTTAAATCCTAACATTTGAGATTATTTACCGTTGCTGCATTATATAATACATGTAGCTGTACATTTTATAGATATGATGAAATTAATAAATGAACTTTAATGTAATAATGATAGACAACGTTAATCTGTATAAAGTGTTAAGTAAATAAATGATTAAAAGATAAATGATAAAGATTGGAATTTTAAGCATTGGATGACAATAATTTTTGTTACTTCTCACGGAGTTTTCCTTTGTCACTGCATGTTCGTTTCCGCCTTCGAGTTTGAGTTGCGATGTTACTCGTGTGCTGTGAGTCTGTAGGGACCCACGTGATCCGCCAATAAACCTTTCTTTAATATCTTACGTTCATTTGTGTTTAAGGCGAAATTAAATTAGTTCTGCGTAGTTTTATGTGGGTTTATGGAAAATATCATTTGGGATTGAAAAAAGACCTCTGTGGTCTGTTACCATTTCAACTTCTAGTCAAGTATATAATGATCCCATAAAACACGCAGGATTCATTTAATTCGACCGTAAACAATTTCTATTAGAACATTCTCTGTTAAGTTGTAACGATATTGTTGTGGCGGTCGTGTGTGTGTCGCCTTATTCAATGATAGCAATACTTCGAGCGGGTTGCCAGCCTAAACAAACCAGACCAATTGGTGTCGTATCGGTGTTGCTAGATAAAATAAAATAAACAAATAAAATAAAGCGATAACTACTCTATGTAACTACTAAAAATGTGTATAGCTGGGTATATCATAGGGCGTTTGGGGATGTTCTATCAATATTTCTGTGGTCACGAAACTTATGACGAATATATTTATTGCATTTATCAAAATCTCTAAATAAAATACCCAAAAATGGGGTAGTGGGAAAAAACGCAACAAAAAAGCGGTATGTTGGTAGGATCTCCCCGAACGCGATTAGCTAAGTACTGTAGTGTTTATCGGTGTATCGCATGGCAATAATAATTTTCTACGTCACGACGAACGACCCCCCCCCTTCCACCGCAATCATTTGCACTTTCCTCCCCCTCTGTCGTCTCCAATCTATCTCTGGGTTCGGTTCTTATGTTCAGAAGTATTTACTCTCGGCGCTTAGATATGACTAGATATTGCAGAACTGTCGAAGTAACGTGTATTCGAGTAATAAAGAATTCTATGAACTGTGTCGAGAGTAAGCGCTTCTGAATTCACTTGTATCAGCTGTTATTAGTGCTGTACGTCCAATGTCGATAATCGCCTTATTCTTAGCTTCGTTTCGATTACTCTATAGAATATGCTAGTTGTTTTGTTTGTACGTATTGCGTGTTTAACTTTAGTTAGCGTTACGTCTGCTGTGTATAATGTCGGATGCCAAACGTTTGTACTATTTTGAACGCTGTGTTACATATAAAATGAATACATATTATTAATCTTGTTACAATATTTATAAACATATTTTAATTTATATTGTAAATGTAATAGTTCCGTTTTGAATTTAAACTAAATAATATGAAAACTTAGTTATCTAAAGAGAATAACAAATGTGAAACTTATGCTGTTCCGATTGTAATATCACTATTGTTGTATGTTAGCATTTTAACCAGATTATTTTGGTATGAAGTGTCGGCGGAGTATGCGCCGAATGCGGGTATTTTCATATGAACGTTTACTCATTTTAAAGAGAGTTATATGCTGTTAACGTTTTACAGATACTTGTCTATACATTCTGTTGTTTATCGAGCAGTAGTGACGCTTGCAAGGGTCTCTATTTCCGGTTTCCGGTCGCATATCACACTAATATCAAACTATAATAAGATCGTAGGATCTATAGTTTTGAGATGCGGCTTAATATATTTTCTACCTACCCTAAGATAACGTAGTGTTTTCATTTCAATCTAACGTAAGAGTAAGTATTATTGTTTTTAACTAACTATCGTTTTCCATTCTGAATAGATTATTGCTAGCGTTGAAGTATTTTCTTAAAACAAGAGTAGAAGTTGTTGGATTCAATGTTATTGATGTATGAGAGGTTAATTTAGGTGAAACCGACTTCTGTTGCTTCTCATAGCGTCGCTCTGGTGTTATCAACTCAAAAATATTCACAAACAGTTAAAGCTTTGAGGAAGAGAGCTATCATGCCTACTCTGTCTTCTGACTATAATTTTTAATGGTAACATCAGGGTGATGCCTTTCAATGTTGATTAAAATAATATAGATTTAAATGTGATCACGCAACGCACGCCACCGATCTTCAGTCAAAGCTCCAAGTTTGCAGAGAATGTCTGATATTTTTCATCTGAGAATTTTGATTCAATCTATTTTGTAAACAGTACTTGTTTTTGTCTTTATTACAAGTTTGTTCGATTTTCAGAGATTATGATGATTATTACTAGCTCTGATTTTCCTCCTGTTTATGTAACTCTGGAACTTAAGATTGGTGGCGTGTGTCACGTAATCCGCCACGTCTAGTCGTCTCTCAGTCAGCCGCGCGCGGCGTTACCGCGAGTGCCCGCACTCGTCGGCGAAATGTTGATTTTTCTCGATTCTATCAGTCGTTACCAGTAAGCCCTTCGCCGCTGCACACCCTTGGTACCACAACAGCGCAGATTCATTTGGAAATTATGGGACTAAAATTAATAATAAGAATTGTAAATAAATAATGAACAAACTTGTGGCAAATTATTACTTGTTAATCTGTAACGATCTTAGTACATCCCAACATTATTTTGTATGAATTAGACGACTGTCTTTTTTATCGTTCGGAAATGAGGAAATTATCTAACTATACATATTGTATATAAAGGATGCTGTTGAATTATATTGATTATTTAGTTTGGTAGATGATTATAGTCATTATATATAAATAAATTATAAAAATATGAAAATAAAATTATATCAAAATATTTCATGTCTTTCATTGGACTTAATTATTCCTGCCTTACTTATTTAGTCGGAGCATTGGAGATTAAGTGTTTGGAAGAAAACAATCAAGATTGAGCAACTTTTTTTAATAAAACTTTTTAACTATGATATAATATAAATACAATAGAATACATTACGAGCATTTATTATGTCTCGGGCGTATGGGCGCGGTGGTGTGGGGTGGGGATGCGTGTGGGCGGGGAGGGATTGCGATGTGAGTGGGGATCGGGGGGATTTGTCACCGCGCCCTCTGTCGCCCGGAAGGCACATCTCTCGTTTGGCTCGGGCATTATGCGCCCGCCACGTGCGTCGCCACCTCACTCGCCAGGGAAGCCTTTAATGAATTGTTTTGTTAATGCTACTGGTCAAAAGGTTATGCGGTATTGGGTCAATTTTTGCTGAATGACTTGGCCGCCGGGCAAAATTAACCGTCGCAATAGCAAAGCTACTCAGCCGCAGGTGACTAAAATCGAAACCTCCAAAGTAGATATTTTTATCGAGCGACGCCCAGCCACTTGAATGGCCAGTCGCTTTCGATTTTAGTCAACCCGTTTAAATGAGGTGGGGATTTGACTTTGTAAGGCGATTGGTAATTCGCTTAGTCAGTCGTCGGAAATCGACCTATGTAAATAATACCCATATAAAACGGTTATACTCAGACAAGAGTTTAATCATGCTAATTTAGTATTTTTAATCTAGTAGTAGGTATGCAATGCAGGCCACTGATAGTATAATATTACTTTTTCGAGATATAAATATTCCTTATGACCATGAATGTTAGTATTTTTTTGTGATTTAGTCGCAATACACACAATGATTTGTTTTTTTAAGATGTGTTTTCCCTGACGAGTGAGGATCGCGAAGCACCTCTACGTGCTATGTACAGACAAATAACATCGCGTTCACAAGGCATAGCTAACTGCACTTATTTCAGGATGTTTTAGGTTGACCAATATTGACATTATACTAGTAAATACTAGATAGTCAGCTGATACTGCGACACAATACTCGTAGCACAACAATAGTCTAAAAACGGAACTTAAATTATTGTAACTGATGTCACTTATTTTTCCATACAAAACAATTCATGTGTTCCCATATAAAACCTGCCTGGGCGAAGAAAGTGGCGGCCCCATTTATTTCTACTATTTTGTATCGGAATTATTGGCCTTATTCAGTTACCAAGCAAGATAACTATATAGTCGTTTTGTGAATATCGCCTTGAAAAGAGTTTATAACATTCCGCTATAATTTACAGGAAGTTTCTTTTAATTATTTGGTGCTCAGGCCTGCTTAGTACTGCTTGCTCATGCATTTCTCCAGACCTCAGCTATGGTCCCCGCGAATTAAAGCGGATGCTCAAAAACCGCTCCATATATCTCGTTTAGATAATAAATAACATTTTAAAGACTGATTCCGCGCGAGTGCAATTAGCTATCCTTGAGATAATTCTATACAGATCAGAATACATACTGTTTTCGTACGTATGCATAATACAGTTTATTGCTACACGCTATAAAAGTTGAGTGCAAATGTCAACGAAATTGTTTCTGAAAGCTCGTAGATGTTGTATAAAAACAAGTCGAAATTACAATGTACGGTCCTCGAAATGGCATAGGTTGGTTACGTGCAAGTCTTAAAGGTACCTACTTACTTATTTCGAAACAAATTTTACCTAAAAACAATAAATAATCACAACGAATACAAAAAAATCGTAAAAATAATCGACTTCGTTTTAACAGTATAAAATCGCAACCCTGTTAATGACCAATTTATAAAAAACACTTGATTTTTTACGTTTTTCATTTCACATTATATAAAATTCTGACTGATGATATTGCTTCGTAATTCCACATGTACCTTCAAGACTTGCGATAGCTTTAATTATTAAAAATATAAACATTTATGTAAATGAATCCATGCTTTAGTTATCGTGAGGACGGTCGCAGTCGAAGGAAAAGTACGATCTATTCTACAAATCCCTACCAGTATAATGCAGTGGGGATTTAAATCCCTACTGCTCCTTTTTGTTACTTTTTTTTTGTACATCACTTATTCAGCTACTAACTAATTTATTTCTTAAAATATTGCACAAATCAGGATGTGTAAAACTTCTATTCG
>JARACY010000374.1:0-99265 GCA_029255725.1 Scrobipalpa atriplicella
CAATAATCAAATAATACAATTCTGATCATCCGAGAAAAAAGATTTTAATAGTGTAAAATCACAGTTTTCTTGTGATCCTCAACAAACTTTTTTGTACTAGGTATGTAGGACTTTGTTCAGCCAAGTTCAGCTTTACCTATAGCTCTGCTTACATTACTGAGGCTCGCATTTATAATATCAAGATTGAGAGCAATATAGTATGTATTTGACAGGCTGTTTTGTACTGAAATGACATTGTCGATACAAACTCAAACTCGCTGTAACTCTTGAGTGTTGATTATAAATACGGGCCTTAAATCCACAAAATTAACATAATATAAAGGTCCCAAGTTCTCCTGTTAACACCACACTCTCAAGCGGAGTTTTAAAACGAAATAAAGACAAATGAGTTAAGTTGTTTCACATTAACCTACTTAAAGAACAACTTTATACGCGCGGGGAATGAAGGGTGGTTATAAACTTTCAGACATGTTGTATTGTATCACATTAACAAATTTCATGTATTATTTTGGGTGAGGTTAAAATCAAAATCTAAGCACTGAACTACTAATTATACTAGCGTATATGGAACAGCCATCACGAACAATACGACATGTCCCCAAAATATTTTTTTCCGGTAAGTAAAAAAAAAATGATTGAACAACCGCGAAAATCTCATAACTAATAAAAAATAATATGCGAAGGTTGTTCAGTTTCGTTAAATATGAGCTTGCACCCACCCACCCATTTATATTAAACTAGCTTTCCGCCCCGCGGTTTCACCCGCAGCTAAAAAAGTTTTCCCGTGGGATCGAGTTCCCGTGGTAAATACAAATTTATAGACCCTAACTTCAAAATTAACGGAATTCCCATACAAATTTCCATCCCCTATTTTACCCCCTTAGGGTTGGAAAATACAAAAACGCTGAAACACGTGTTTATTATTTTTTAATAATTAGCCTAAATATAAAATTAGAAGATCATATCTCCAAAATTTACGGAATTTCCATACAAACTTTCATCCCCTATTTAACCACTTTAAGGGTAAAATATACAAAAACGCTGAAACACGTATTCACTGTTTTTTAATTATTAGTCTAAATACAAAATTTGAAGATCCTACCTTTAAAATTGACGGACTTTCATACAAACTACAGACCCCCTTTTTACCCCTTTAGGGGGGGAAAATCCAAAAATCCTTTCTTAGTGGGAGGTTACGTAATAGAAGGAACTTGCTTTCCAAGTTTCACCATTCTAGGTTTAGTAGTTTAGGCTCTGCGTTGATGAATCAGTCAGTCAGTCAGTCAGTCAGTCAGTCAGTAAGGACAAACGATTTTATAATATTAAATAAGTATTTAATAATTCAGTCTTTATTTTCTTAGGTATCTCTTGTTATTTTGATATGTTTGTTTGTTTTCTCTTTGCCTTCCAATTTTGGCCGAAATTATATTTAAGAGCATGTTAAGAGCAAACAAATGTATTTAATTAAACAATAATACATAGGTATCCTTTGAATATTTTATCCAAATACTCGAATAACACATTTTCTGCCCTTAGGCAGAATCCTCCCTGGCAATAATATTTTCAATTTTGTAAATTTAAAATTTTACGGTTCATATCTTTTTAATTAAAATATAAATTGATTCACGCCGAGCTATCAAATTTCATTCCATTTTTGAATTATGAAATGTACAAGGTAAGTCTGTTGCTGTATCTGCTGCCGTAATCATGTCAAAATAAAAATAAGGGTATTTTTTGTTTAGTGGCAGCAAGGAAGCTTTCTTTTCACGCCTGTACGTTTTAAGGGGTAGGTAGAGCGTCAAAGATCTCATAATGGGGCGCAGGACGATCCTCACTATTGGTATTGATTGGTTGTCATGTCAGTCAGCCTTTCGCATATTTTGAAGATCATACATACATACATACTATAATCACGCCTTTATCCCTAATGGGGTAGGCAGAGCGTAAACAACCTAAACAAAGGTCGTTTCGCCACGCTGTATATTGCTGTAGTGACAGGTTGTCAGCCCATCGCCTAAATTACAATATATTGAAACCCTCGATCTTTCTTTTGAAGAATCTCGATCTTTTGAATATCAACTTACGTAATTTAATTATATATTCAAAAAGTTCTCTGCATATGAAGACTCTTGAAAAAATACGTTCAAGATTTCTTTATGAAGATGAGAAACAAGCAAGAAGTAAATAAGCATTAAAAAACACAAATTGTACGTTCCCAAATTTTTCTCTGACTTAACAACTTCATCTTCAACTCACTCTTCAAAAATCACAAAGTGCTGTGATGGAGAAAAGTATCAAATCAACCTTCCCCTAATCTCTTTTCGGAATTTCACTATTTTCTTATACAGGGTGAAATATTGACACAAGTAACATGAGAAATACAATAAAAAATGAGAAACGACACAACAGGTACAGCTTATTTCTACTAAGAAATTTCTTCCAGCTGACCTACGGAAGTGAGATTCATTTTATCTAGTTAAGCTTCATTTTTTGTTCAGTTTAATTGACTGAGCAACTCCTTTATGGGAATTGGGAAGCTGTCCCTTACACCCGGTATATACTAGATTATAGATAAGCCAGGATCAAATTTAAACCAGTTTTGTTGTACCGTGGTAGCCCGTTTCATTTAAGTTTCAGAGCGGATAAAACTTTGGTAAATTGTTGTTGTGTTCATGGAATATCATAATATTTTGTTACAAAACTTGTTGAGTTTGACGGTTTTATGCTCCGTGGTTTTATGCAAGCTTATCAAAACTGTATCCAGTAAGTATATTATATTATCCTTTATGTCTAAATTATTATATTAGCGTTCAAACAGCAAAGCGACATGAAGCGGTAAAAATCTTAGGCTCGTATTTATAAAGCGATCTCAAGATTGAGAGCAATATTGAGTGCGGATTTGACAGGTAATTTTGTACTGGAATGACATTTCTAATACGAACTCAAACTCGCTGTCACTCTTGAGAGCTGATTATAAATACCGGCCTTAAAATGCCAAAAGCCCCCGATTTTCGGGTTTACAAAAAGTTTCCACTTTGCACCTTATTTTCACAAAATTTTGAATCACAGTCGTACTTACTCGTACACCGATATTTCAGAATTATCCCAAATTGCGATTTCTCTTTATTTGTCAGTTGTTTCTCTGCATACCCCATTAGGGATACAGGCGTGATAATATGTTTGTATGTCAGTTGTTTTTACGTCTCAATTTACCCTGTTTCAAGTTTCGTGGAAAACTGTTACTAATTACCTACGCGACGGATCACGTAACGCAGATTCCGAGAAAAATTCACCGAGGTATTATTTTTAAATGGCTTTAAGGGTCTATGTCCTCGAGCTCGGTATTCGAAATCTGTCAAAATTTGACGTTATTTCGCTACTCATACTGGCACAGGCCGTCCACACACACATAGGTTGATTCTGCAGTGGTACCATTGAAATACGTTTTGCGCCTCTAAGAGCGAGAACATTCTTCAGCATAATAGAGATGTTCACTTTTGTACGTAGCGTTAACGTGGTAATGGTAAGTATTGTACTATAAAATAAAAAAATATTTCTTCTTACTTATTTATATGCGACAAGAGTTTCCCTTTTTCTTCAAGAAAAACAAATACTCTTTTAATTTTTTTGTAGAACATCAGTGAACACTGATCAGAGATCACATTTATAGGTACCTACCCTGTATACATAGAACACATCAAATAAACGTTTATTTTTACATTATTTAACAAGAACAGATTAAATGAAATCAAAAACTGGTGGAAATCGGTACAAGACTTCAAAATAAGCAGCAATTTCCGGTCTTGAATAATTCACATCAATACAACTAAACAGACCTGAAAGTGCCAAACTTAAAATGGCAATATCTCAAAAACTATCGATCCTAGAGTACTGGTTTATAGGGACAAATGATAGGCCTTGACGAGATCTACATTTCGGATAACCGTGTCACTTTTGACAGCTGTCATTTGAAATGTAAATCTCGTCAAGGCTTATCATTTGTCCCTATACACCAGTACTCTAGGATCGATAGTTATTGAGATATTGCTATTTTAAGTTAGACTCCTGTCATCTGAAATAAAGATCTTGTCTAGATCAGAAAGTATTAGCCGGGAAGAAGTCATGGCCCAATTTAACAACTTGCCCTATAGCAAAACGCGCTGAATACGCGCGCACACGCGCGTTCTCTGCACGTTTTCAGCGCGTTTGACTTGCGTACAAAATACGCGATACTAACGCAAGCATAGTGTGAAAAGGTTAAAATGATCCGCAGGCCTTGCATTCGCTAAACGTATGAGTTGCGTCCTCTGCGCGTATTCAGCGCGTAATCATAACCCAGAGAATAGTTTAGTACTTTGTCAAAATCCTAAGAAAATCCAGTTTTTTTTTATAAAAACACCGGATTTTCTCAGGATTTTGACAAAATACTAAATTTTTCTCTGGATTATGACCAGTATTTTGTCAAAGTAAGGGTTAGACAAAATCCAGCCGCCATACAAAATAAAAAGTCAAATATCTCCTCAAAGTAGTAGTTGCTGGTAGGGAGGGAGGATACAACAATAATAATGATGCAACACATGAAAAACCATAATAGTGCTATCAGCTCCCCCAACGAGCAACAGTTTCTACGCCAGAGCCAAATCAAAGCTCTTGTACGGCAGCCATTTTGAAAAATGGTGGATCCAGAAAACGAATCAAAAATATGGAATCAATACGTCAGCGACCTCCCACTTACTAAATTTTAGACTGATCGAAGCAATTTTTTTTTGGGCACCATTTTGTATCCGCCATCTTGGATTTTCATGACCACTGGAAGTTGCCCTCTATTATCTTCTATGATATTTCTTCGAGCACTTCCTACCTATCTCTTATCGTTTAAGAGATATTTGACTTTTTATTTTGTATGGCGGCCATCTTGTTTTTCACAATTTTGGTTTTTTTTTCAACTGCACCTGCTTTTGCCCAGGGTGTGCTCCAAAGTTAGTTCGAGGACCACCCGCTATCTATGATACCCGGGAATTGGCGGGTTTTTAAGATGGCTGCGAATCCTCATGGTCCTGGACCACCATATTTTTTTTTAAATAGTGACCCATAATAAGTATGTATACTAATTTTCATTTCTACCCGTCCGATTCCCACGGCAAAATTCAGAATAAATGGGTAATATGCTATTTATGCAACTTGCTGCGTAATAATAAGGGATAATGGTGTTAATTCAGGACGCACTATTACTAATTCTAATTCTTAGTAGCGCTGTCACTTTCTTAAATTTGACATAAGAACAGGATAGCAAACAAACACGTGACTTTGACATTCTTAATTTGACGTACGGCGCTTTAAATAAGGAATGACCATAGAGCGTGCTCACTAATTTTAATTAATTTAAGCAGTCTTATGTCAGATAAGAAATGTCAAACTCACGTATTTGTTTGCTATCCTGTTCTTATGTCAAAGTAAAGAAAGTGACAGCGCTATCTTAAAATTAGTTAAGAATGGGGCGGCCAGAATCGAGGGCAATGTTAAACTAAACATTTTTTTTTTCAAACTGAACAGCTTTCAAAAATGAACAACTTTTTTCATAACTGAACAACTTTTTTCAAACTGAACAACTTATTTTAAACTGAACAACTTTTCTGGAAACTGAACAACTTTTCTGGAAATTGAACAACTTTTCTCAAAATTGAACAACTTTTCTCAAAATTGAACAACTTTTCTCAAACTGAACAACTTTTTTTAATAATTCGAAATATGAAAAATAAAATGTCCCGCCCATAGAAATTGACTCGAGCCGCTGACACCATTTGTATGGGAGGACCAATTTATTTTTCGTATTTCAACCTATGTTCTTTGTGGAAAGTTGTTCAGTTTCATGGGTAGAATTACACCCTATTTAAAAAATTGCTACATATTTTTTTAAAGTCCTAGTATAATATTATTATTATTTTACGTAATGTAAACTATTTCTACATTATGGGGTATGTGCTTGAAATAAAACCTCTTTTTATTGTATACTTATTTTACTTTTGTTCTATGGTACCACTGCAGTGACAGATTTGATTTTTACCTTGTAAGTATACAAGAAAAGATGGCGGAATTTTGGATGCGAGCGGCCGTAACCTCTCACCTTGACAGCCCGCAGGCGACTGAAAGAATGGAACATCGTGCCTGTCGTAATATAGGTTGAATTTTGACCTGCGCGCGCCATACTAATTTGTATGACAAAAATGAGCCAAATTATATTGCATATTTAATAACTAATTGCAATTGCTATTTAAATCGAATTATAAAACAATGACCATCTACGTGTTCTCTGTTCTTTTGCGATTAATTTGATGTAAGTATTGTTGCTTTTACGTCGCTCAAAAACTTACACTTAGTCAAGAGCTGCGTGACTATTTCATACTTTTTCATTGATTTCTCAAGCGTTTTTCTGTAATTTATTATATGACTGTATGTTATTATTATTTGATCTCGTTGTTCTCCATTTTATACTGAATAGAATGGTATAATTTCTTATTAATAAAACTTTTTTGAAAGTACTAAACTAGTCAATTTCCGAAACTTGTTTAGCCGATTTCCCATACTTCCCTCCTTAAACAACCTACTTACCTAATATATTTTGCGTCAGGCGGTAATCACTTTTATTCCATAGGAAAGTAAATTTTTATCTATCAAGAAGAACTTGTTTATGGATGTTTTCGGGAAACTATCCCTCTCACCCTGCAGGTTTCACGACTGAATAATTTATAACATGGTAACATCAGCATCTTGAGTGCTGAAGTTCTTCGTTAGAGGGCTAGATGGGGTCTCGACAGTTGACGGAGGTGATGCGTCTATTGACAGTTTGACATAACCGACGTTTGACAGTTGAGGGATTAAGGGGTTTACCGGATTATGGGCTTTTCAATATGACATTTGTAGAAGAAAAAGAAGAGATTTTCTTTATTTCTGATAGAGGGCTTAGCAAAACATGATCTGTCAATGTCATAAATGAAATATTTTTCTCATGAGTAAAGAGATGTTAGTATACAGCCGGTCCCAAATTTTGACAGATCATGTACAACTAAAGCCGTCTATCGGAGCTTTTGAAACTATTTACGTCACATTGAAAAGAATGGTTTTTTTCAATGTGACAATAAATGATTCCAAAAGCTCCGACAGATGGCTTTAGTTGTATATGATCTGTCAAAATTTGAAACAGGCTTCATACTAAAATCTCTATGCTTATGCAAAAAGTATTTAATTTTTGACACTGACAGATATGATCTGCTAAGCCCTCTATCAGAAATAAAGAAAATTTCTTCTTTTTCTTCTACAACTGTCATATTGAAAAGCCCTTAGGCACAAGCATGACATACCAACGTAGTAGTCATGACCGGCTACTTAGGCCCGTATTTATAATCAGCTCCCAAGAGTGACAGCGAGTTTGAGTTCGTATCAGAAATGTCATTCCAATACAAAATTACCTGTCAAATCCGCACTCAATATTGCTCTCAATCTTGAGATCGCTTTATAAATACGAGCCTTACTTGTCTGTTTAACAAAGGTTTTCATCTCAACCTCTCGATGTATTACTTATTATATTTCTTACGGAGTAGGCAAAACTTCAACAGCCTACCAGAAGGTGTTTATGCCACATCTTCTGAAATATTAAGGGTGAAATCAGAAAGAAATGAGTATTGCTCTATATAGTCTCATGAATCATCGACTTTTAGGCCCGTATTGATAATTGGGTACTTGACTGGGTAGCTTAAAAAATTCAAAACGTTTATACTTAAAACTAATGGCTAAAAATATTGTGAATTTCATTCATCATAAAAAAAAAATGCACATTTAGATTTTAATAATCGAATTAAAAGTATATAAGTTATTGATTTGATTACTCAGTATTTACTAAAATGTGACGTCATAATTTACTATTTAATATATTACATTTCATAAAAAGTTGCTGATTTGACTAGTTGGAAAGTAGCCAATTAGAACTCAAGAGTGACAGCGAGTTTAAGTTCGTATCAGAAATGTCATTTCAGTACAAAACGACCTGTCAAATCCATACTTAATATTGCTCTCAATCTTGAGATCGATTTATAAATACGAGCCTTACTGTTTTTCTGGAATTATATGAAACGCAGCTTGAATTTTCTGATGTTTTTTATACTCCCACGTAGTAAATAAAAATTACAGCTTAATATTCTGTTATTATCATCATCTCTCTTTTTAATCTTTAACAAATCATTGGTCATTTATTATTTATATCTTGAGAAATAGTTATTTCGAAAAGAAAAGAAAGGGACAGGCGTCTCAAATATCTTAACGGCCGAGACAGCAATTATTTTGATCAAGTGACGGATTGAAGGCAATCAAATTGCCCGAAAAGTTTCGGCGTCTTACTTGTAGTTACGCCTGTATTCTTTACGGGGTAGGCATAGCGTCAACGGTCTCATTAAAAGGCGAGTTTGACATGTTTTACCGGTCAATTTAGAAATAACTGTATAAAGCCTACCTCGTTTCACTCTATTTACAGTACGTATAGTATGTCTGGAAAAAGAAACAGCTGGCACATTCTGTATTTTTCTTCAGTTTCTCATCATCTCAATCTCTATTCAATTTGCGGTTTAGCTAGTATGAGTTTGAAGAAGTTAACCTTTGTTTGTTTGTATATTCAAATATTTTATTTATTTCACGTAACGGTACGTAAACGAAACACGTGTGAAAATTATCATTTTCGTTCTAATAAGATGTTTGTCAAATATGGCGACCGCGGTTTATTCAATCATTTTTTTATAAACTCTCAAATCCGCTTATCACGATTTTCTGCTACTTATGTTAAAAAAAAAAATGTCCAAGATTGAATAGAAATTATTTCTATTGAAAAAATTAGAGAAAAATATGAAGTAGGTATATTGAGATTTTAAGGTAAAAGAATTTTTGGTGGTATTAATTTGTTTTTTGTGTTATGTTTATGAATACCTATACCTACCTACTGGGTGTAAAAAATTTCTCAAGGAGCATATGTCGTAATTAAAAAAAAAAAACTGTAGGTACCTCCTATACAAAATGGTGCCAGCTCGCCACGATTCTACCCTGGAATTGGGGATCACGTGGGCCCATTGCGGATTGGTCGACTTCACACACAACATTTGAATTTCTGCGTAGGTGTGTGAAGATTTCCTAACAATGTTTTCCTGATATTCGGAAACCAAAAAACACATTGGTACGTGATAGGATTCGAACCACGACTCACACGAAGCAGCGGCCCTATCTACTACACCATCGGGATTGTAATCACAAAATATTCCCAGCGAATTTCCAGTGTCATCGGCAAAACAAAACAACCCAATAATAATACAAAATTCATAAAATCACGGTTCTCTTCTTCACGGGGCAGGCAAAGCAACTACTTCTAATTTTCCACCAATGAAATTCATGCTGCAGTGCGTTGCATCAGAAAATTGCATTAATGCAGCGAATTCTCGCTTCCAAACACCTCATTATGAGCAAAATATGCTTGTTATGAGCAGGGAAATTCGATATGCATTTCCATGCTACACTGGGAACGATAGAAAAACATAGAATGTGCCAGCTGCATCTCCTCCCGGGCATGCTGTAAAAACCAGCTAAATAAAAAAAACTGATATTTCAACCATGTGCAGTGTTCTGTATTTTGACACCTAACACAAATGGGTCTATAAATAACATCCAGTTTATCGCTTGACCAAAAACAAAGCTATCGGAACTTCCATTAGACCAGTGCTTCCCAAACATTGAGAAGCGAGTTTTTTTTTATTTGAATGAAACAATTTTAACCATTATGTGTGTGTTATATATAAGTGTTTGCAATAACTCTATAACACCGATAATTTTCTTAATTTCAGTTCAGGCTTCATGTGTAGGTACTTAGGTTCCGAACTCTGAATATTTTCTAATATATAACTTTGAGAACCACTGCGTAACACTATAACTCCAGAGATAGTGGTTTCCATTATTTTGTCCTTGTTCTCACAAACAAATAAATTGTCCTCTGGTTGAGATGTACTCGGAAATCGCCTTAAGGAAATAGAGATGAAGCCGAGATTGTCTGAAGCGGGTATCATTTCAAATCCAATAGATATTTACACAAGACGATAACGATATCGTTACGATACCGTGGCTCTGTTTTTCCACTAGAACGGTAATATCGTCGAAGATATTCTTGTGCCACTCAACGCGCACACACACACAATACAAAACACATCAGTTTAGCAGGCCGGCGACGATACCGGCGGGAATCAATGCCGTGCCGCCGTTCTTTGCCGTGTCGTTAAGTGGAAAAGCGTGCCATATAATTAAAAAAAATTCCATACATTACCTCTCAACCGGCAACGGCACGGTATCGTGGAAGTCCGTTGCCGTGGATGTGCCGTCTAGCTAGAGAAAAATCGCCTTGTCTGAAGCGGTATCATTTCAAATCCAATAAGGTTGGTATTATTATGAAGCAACTAGCTTATCACCCTGCGGCATGTCTTTGGACGGAAATTTCCTAGTGAAATACCTTTGTCTTCTTGGTGTGAAAATTGCTTTTCTCTGTTAAGAAAGGTAAATAAGTATTTCCGAAGCTGGCTTCGTAAAGAAATTCATACCAGAAGAATTTCTTTATAAAAAGTCTTCAGTATCGTTGATAGAACAAGCCCTTTCAGTTTTCGGGGCACAGTTTCTTGCACCCTGTATACAACGTGTAACAGAAACGGTATATGCATCAAGAAAGTTGTGAATCTACCCATGAAACTGAACAACTTTCCCTAAGGAACATAGGTCGAAAAACGAAAAAAAAAATTGACCTTCTATACAAAATGCATCAGCTGACTGCACATTTGGTATGGGAAGTCAAAATTTTTTTTTCGTACTTCAACCTAGTTGCAAGGCAAAAATTTCTTATCTTAAACCAAAAAAAAATATTTGTTTCAATATATTAGAGACAACATAATCTTGGTTGAAGATGACCGTTTTTTCTGTGTAGAGGTGGTTATTTTGTATGGGTAGTAATTTATTTTTCTGAAAGAATTTCATTGGGGAAAGTTGTTCAATTGCGTTGACTGAGCAAACCCTTTCAGTTCCTTGTACGCTGTCCCTTACACCCGGTATAATGAATTATCCAATAGCTTCGAGGCCTTTCATTTTACCCCCACTGTTTCCTGTTACATCCGGATTAAGATCTGATCTTTTTTAATCCCTTCCCGCCATCTTTCTCATCAAATTAATCGGTTTACGGAGGTAGAACAGCGAAAAAGGCAAATATATTATACGGGGTGTAAGGGACAGCGTCCCGCAAACTTATAGGGGTTGCTCTGTCAACGAAACTGAACAACTACCACCAGAAATTATTTTCAGGAAATGAAAAAAAAAATTTGCTTTTTCATACAAAATGACCACATCGATCAGACAATTTGTATGGAAAAGCAAAATTTTTTTTTCATTTCCTGAAAAAACATCCTGGTGATATGTGTTCAGTATCGTTGACTGAGCAACCCCTATCAGTTTGCGGGACGCTGTCCCTTACACCCGGTATATTTACCGTAATAAAAATACTTGGTATAATTTTCTTACGTAATAAAAATAAGCTTATTAAAGAAAATGACCTTGACGCTTTTGAAAAAGACTGGCAAAACGTGGCTGGCGATCGGGATCAGTGGAAAAAAGGGGAGGCCTTTGCACTGCAGTGGGACGTTTCAGGCTAGTTAAAAAAAACAGACACTTTTTAGTATCTCACGACCGCCGCTTTGCCATTCTTGTGTGTGTAAATATTGTGTAAATGTACCTACACGCGTATTGTCTTAGTATGCGTGAGTTCGCCATAGTATGGACTAACTACTCTAGAGGACTGACAACCGCCATACTAGAGAGCGTACCTCCGATACTCGATAGAAGGTCAAAATGCGAGCAAACCTAGATGGCGCTGGCATATTGCTCGAAGAGTCCGTTGTTAATATAGGTCATAAAATTGAAAAAAATCAATAACAACTTGAACCAAACTATCTTTTAAGATTTTTAAAGTAGAAGTACTCGTACACAATGAGAAATGCTGTTTAAAACATCTGAATTAAAATACATATTCAGTTTACACAATATTTCACTAATGTCAATAGATGGCACTGCTAAGTAGCGGTGTACGCAGTTTATTAGGGAGGTTATAGGTCCTCTTTGTTTTATTCGTCCATGGCCATAGTAAACCTGTTGTTACGCATACGAGGACGCGTGTCCGTAAGCATAATCACAAGTAGGTATGGCTGAGCGGCAGTCGTGAGATAAAAATAATAATAATTCTGTAAACCGCCAGTCCTCTTGGAGTATTACGATTTTTGACCCAGTATTTTCTTCCATGCTGGACTGGGAGCGATAGAAAAACATAGAATGTGCCAGCTGCATCTCCTCCCGGGCATGCTGTAAAAACCAGCTAAGGGATTTGAGGGTTTCAATATATTGTTATTTAGGCGATGGGCTGACAACCTGTCACTACAGCAATATACAGATCTATCTTCAACAACCCTCAAAACTTGTCAGATGTGGCGAAACGACCTTTGTTTAGGTTGTTTACGCTCTGCCTACCCCATTAGGGATAAAGGCGTGATTATATGTATGTATGTATGTATTTCCTCCCTTAAAAGTTGTTAACGAAGTTCTGCTTTCGTTACAAATTTTAGAAAGCTTTACTGAGTGAAAGAAATAATATGTCCTTTTAAAAGGACGTTCTTTCAGTAAATTTCCTGTTTAGTTAGTGTAAGCGGCTTAACCTTTAAAATGTTTAGGATAACAACACACCTGTGTAACGTTCGGCGGCGGAACCTTCGGCGGCGGTATAAGATGGTACCATTACCATTTCGAAATCTATGTTTCCAGGCAACTTTTGTGAAATAAAAGCGTATTAGTAGGCGCACGTCAAATGGGAAGCGGTGCGGTGGCGGTGATGTGGAGGCGCGCTGATTTTGTATAGCCGTCTGCGCAGCGCAGCTTGATTTTGAAGTTGCGATGCGCGGAGGTAATTTTATATACAAAAACGGCGCGCCTCCACCTCACCGCCACCGAACCGCTTTCTGTATGCGGTGCGCCTTGGAAGCGCGGAATGGTGCAAACATAGGTACTTACTTATACTAAGTATGCTTTATAAGGGTAATGAGGAGCCAAACTAAAAGCTAAATACAGATGGCGCTCTGGGCGACTGTACCTTATTTCGTGTCAATGTCACATGTGTATTGCGATTTTATCAGTTTTTTTAACATAAACGATATTTTTTTCAATATAATCACTTTCTTTGTAATGCGCTGAACACATTCAACTTGCATCACTTGCATTGAAGTTTTTAATACGTAATTTTTTTTCCCACTGTCTCTCACTGTTTTCTTTATTTGTAATCTTTGGAAAACAAATGAATTCCCCTATTTTTGCAGTTAAATGCACTGCATTGTGGCATTTACTGATAATATTCTAAAAATATTCAATTTGTTTACAAAAGTTGGTACAATTTGACAGTTCTCAAGGTACAGTCGCCCATGCGACACCTAGCGGGAGAAAAAGGCAGTTTTCCTCCCAATTCGTACTCGCCGAAGCATTGGTTCTACCCTTCCACAGGTGTGTTGCTGCACTTAAGCTTATTTTAAATGTTTGACGTCCCGTGACACAGACTAAACAACATGCTGAATATTTCGACACGCCCAAGGAACAACAACGTAACTTGAGTTACGACAAAAATGAGTTAAGTTCATATTCTTCTTTATCATATTTTTCTCTACATTTGTGTCCAACAAACGTATCTCTAAGTGCAATAGAACCGAAGTTAGCGAGAATCACAACAAAGTAACCTGCGGTCGATTTCTGAAAAAAACACATGTTCGACGGATAAAACGTGCTATATTGAACTACAATTTTGTTTTACGGATCAAAAAGGCTCCCTTTTAAAAACGTAGCAACTTATCTTTACTTACGTTGTTTTTTTTTAGATAAATGTACATGCAACAATATTGCAAATTGAGTTACGCTGATTTCCTCCGTATTTTATATGAATCAAGATAAGTCATTATCATTTTAAGTTGAATTAATATGTTTTAGTCGTTTCGTTACAAATCGGAAATAGCGCATTTGAAAATTGAAACATTGTATATTTATTTAAAATTTTAAAACCAGTACTTTTTCATTCTGATTTCTTGGGAACATAATAGTAAATTGAATTACGAATATATTTTCCAGTATTTTAGTTTTTGATGAACGGTAAATTCAGTTTAATCGGAATAAATTTGATGTTGTATTTGGGTCATTTTCCCACCCGTATTTTTAGTGCATCCGGCGTGAAAATACTGTTTTAAATCTGTAAAAACGATCTGAAATATTTTTAACATAAAATATGGGTATTTTACTACATGGAGAATTTCAATCCTATTAAATAAGTGTAATATGATTGAATTAAATCATAAAGGGCTATTTTCAAATTTTGGTGGAGTGTCCGCTACCCGATTTGCGGCAGAAACCCTTTGAAAACTTTTGTTTAAGAGACAGTTTAGTTTAGTAATTTAGAAAACTGTGATCTGATTGAACTAATTTAATATAAAAATGGAAAATTAACGCATACTGTCTAAGAAGTTTAGAAATTATAGTAACTTAAAGAAGTGTCCGGGAGCACGAACTAATTTTGGTGGTCAATTTTTGAACGCTCTTAAATCAACAATGGTTCCACAAACACGATGTCCACATTTCCTGCTCCAGTTCAATGTGCTCAACCAGCTGCAAGTGATAATCAGCTGCAGTTGGGCTTCATCTTTCGGCAAAAAACAAAAATATGTCTTTTGGTGGCATGGGCGACAAATATTTTGAAATATTTCTTACTCATTTATTGACCGTGTGTGTTGTGATTTTTCCAAGTTGTTGCTATCGTTCAAATTGCCTAGTAGTATTGTTTTTGAAAGTATATCTATAATTTCCCATATTAGAACAAATAGCGCGTTACAATCATTTAAAGAGAAAAAAATAATTTTGGTGGCCGTGTTTTGGTGGCGAAAACGCCATTTTGGTGGCGAAAACTAATTTTGGTGGAAAAATCGCGCCACCAAAATTTAATTGCACCACCAAAATTAAGTTGTGCCACCAAAATTATTATTAGGCCATCAGAGCTGGTTAATATGTTACACTTTTGAAATTATGTTTGCGTCCTTTATCTTTGGAATAAGAAATAATTGCAAATTATAAAAATGATTAATTAAATATAAGAAACAAGTATGTCTCTTCATAAAGTGCGTGGTTGAGGGAAGGACATGAGGGAAGAAAGGGACGATAGGGAAGTGAGGGATATGCGGGAGGTGAGGGATGAAGGAAAGTGACGGATGAAAAAGGAGTGAGGGATGAGCGGGAAGTGAAAAATGGGAGGCGCGATAAGGAAGTGTGAGAGGAGGAGAGTGAGTGACGATAGACCTCCTATTCAATACTTACGATGCCGCTGTCTTCTCCTTAAATGTCAGCTGCGTCTATCCAATACTTACGATGCTGCTATCTTCCTTGTGATCTTAAAAAGCTGCTGTGTCTTACGATGCTGCTGTCTTTCCTGTGATCCTAAGTGGCTGCTTCATGTATCCAATACTTACGATGCTGCTGTCTTTCCGGTGATCCTAAGTGGCAGCTGCGTCTATACAATACTTACAGAGTTGCTGTCTTCCCGGTGATCCTAAGTGGTAGCTGCGAATATCCAATACTGACGATGCTGCTATTTTCCCGGTGATCCTAATTGGCAGCTGCATCTATCCAATACTTAGGTATGATTCTGCTGTTTTTTTTGCGATCCTAAGTGGTAGCTACGTCTATTCAATACTTACGATGCTGCTGTCTTCCCGGTGATCTTAAGTGGCAGCTGCGTCTATCCAATACTTACAATGTTTTTATTTTTCCTGTGATTTTAAGTGGCAGCTGCATCAATTTAATACTTACGATGCTGCTGTCTTCCCAGTGATCCTAAGCGGTAGCTACGTTTATTGTATTGTAATGGCCTCGAATGTGCGTACGCAATTCTTAGCTTATTTTAGGATACTCCTGGGAATTTGACAAATACGGAAAAGAAAAGAGACAGGACATATACAGGTATCATTTGCCTGCTTAAGCTAAGAAATGCATGCGCAGAATCGAGGCAATTATTTGCCTTCTACGTGCTTCTACTTTTCTTTGTATAAATGAAAAAAAGGTTTATTTTTGTTGTATTTAGTGTCTGAAAATGACCGTACTTTATCTTCGGGTTAAAAACAAGTTTATTTTTGATGTAGTACTAGTAGTCTAATATTAGCCAACTAGGTATTAATTACTTTTGCTTTGGTATGAATAAGGAATAATACCAGAACCAATAATATTCGATTATAACTTAAATGGGGATATAATTAGCAGTGTCCGAGCTGCGGGACCTGGATGTACTCCTTGACGACAAGTAACTCTTTAAATCCCACGTAGAACATAATATATCCTCTAAAGCCTACAGGATGATCGGTTTTTTGATCAGAGTAGGAAAAGATTTTAAAAATGTATCCACTCTTGCACTACTTTACAATTCTTTAGTAAGACCTATTCTCGAGTATTGTTCAACAGTCTGGAATCCTCAGTATCAAGTTCACAAATATTCACTGGAACGTATTCAAAATAAATTTATCAAACATATCACACATAGAATCAGAAACTCCGTAGGTTCTAAAATTACTAATGTAGAATTTCTTACACTTGAAGATCGCCGCATTTCTAGAGACATGCTGTTGATACATAAAATCTTGCACAATGAAGTTGATTCACCAGTTCTTCTTAGTAATATTGGTTTTAAATGTCCTGGTCACAACCTTAGGCGTAGGGAGCTATTCTCTTACCCTCTTGTTAGAACAAATTACGCATCTAATTCCTTTGTTTCTAGATCTTTAAAGTCTATCAATACCAAATTCGATGACATTGATCCATTTGTTTTAACACTTACTAAATTCAAGAAAGAGGTTATAAATAAGTTTGTTTCCATAAAAGTCAGCAACGAATAGAATTATTTATTTCCTGTTTGTTCTTCTGTTAGTAGGAGGTTTGATATAATTGCATATAATAAGAACCTACTTATTCTCCTTTCATTGTTGAAGGGTGATTCCTGCCATGCTAAATTAATGACCGTTTTAGTATGGGGAAAACTATTTTTTGATACTGAGTGGAGTATATAGTGTTCTTGGTTTATTTTGTTCTCATTTCATTTAAAGTTCTCATTTCTTCATCAGTATTTTATTATTCTGCGAGGTTAGGTTAAGTTAAGTCTGCCAATATTGTCAATATGTTACAACTATTAGTGGAAACTGTTTTGGTTCTAGTTTTACTTAAGTTTAATCTTATATTTAACTATACGCTGTACTGTATGTTTCCCTTAATAAACAATAAACAAACAATAGTTCACTTTTGTTGTTACACTAGTATTCTAATAATTAGACTACTAAGGTATTAAACACTTTTCTTTGATATGGAAATGAGGTTATTTTTTGTTATATCACTACTATTCTAATACTTGCCAACTAGGTATCCATTTATTATTATACTTTGGTATAAATAAAACTTAAAGATTTTATGAAAAAGTGTTTTATTTCATTGCATTATAGTAAGTAAATTTCAAACAAGCCTACACTTAGATTACTTTAAGGTCAAAAGGTGCTAATAGCATAAGATAACTTAAACGTAACTCAGACATACACTAGTATTCGCCGTAAATTTAAATCATCTCTTCAATTTTGATGCTCTGTATCTCAATTTACGTTGTTCTTGCAGGTAATAATCATCCTAGCACTTAATTGTAAGTCATAAAACTCAATGAAATCAAATTATTATGATAAAAACAAATATAACATCATATAAAACCCGTTTCATGTATTCTTTAAAACGAACAATCACTTAAATTAATTAAAAAACAAAAGCAGGAGAATTTTTTTAAACTTTAAAATTGCTCTCCTGTAAAATTGACAGAATTGAGATACGTTGTTGTTCCTTGGGCGTGTCGATTTAATAAGGTCTTTCAGAGCGGAATTTGATTTAGGTACAATCATTTCAGGATTGTGTTTGCCATTCAAATGGAATCAAAACGGTCTGAATTGTTTTCTGTGCCTGATACAAAGTGTATTTATTCTTTGGAGTATCGAATGTTTTTCTTTTTTATAAGGTACAACGATTGTAAGACCATCATTGGATTGGATGAACTCCGAAACTGACCTAATCTAGGGGATTGAACGAGGGTACTGGTTTTTACACAGAGCGACTGCCATCTGACCTCCGCAACCAAGAAGGGAAACCAGACCCAATCCTAGAATAGGTTACACAACCTTTGAATTTCTTTGTAGGTGTGTGCAGGTTTCCTCAGGATGTTTTCCTTCACCGTAAAAGCGCCGAATAAACGTACATATGAATTCGAAAACCGAAAAACACATTGGTACATTGGGGGATTCGAACCACGACCTCCCGCTCAGGAGGCAGCCGCCCCATCCACTACACCATCGGGCTCTCAAGAGTTAACCCATCTCAAAAATACAAATTTCAATCAGACAAAAAAATGGTTATCACTCGTCGCCGTCTACAAAATCAAATACGAAAACCAAAATGAAAAAATATGAGAAGACGCACATTTCCTCTTCTAAAAAATACATTAATATTTTATGACAAAAGGAAAAGTGCCCCAAGGGAAATGGCGCATAAATGAATTTGGACCTTCAACCAATCCCGAAAGGAAATTAGGTTCTGTTAGGTTAAAATACATAAATTTAATTAACAAGAATACCCGACTATGGTCATTAAATTTTGAGGTCGATTTATACGGGGTGTAAGGTAGAAACCGATAGGGGTTGCTTAGTCAATAAAACTGAACAACTTTCACCAGGATTTTCTTTTTCAGAAAAAAAAAACCAATTAAGTGCGAATTGGACTTGCTGGCTTCCGTACCAACTTGGGGGTATTCAAAGCAAATATAGAAGCCTTCCTCGAGCACCGAGACTTTTTTTCACATAGAAACATGAACTGGACTAAAGAACAAACTTAACTTTGCTGTTGTCCCCATAGATATAGGGAGATGACTGCGTTAATAAGTTTGTAATGACAAAAAACCTTTTTTTTCGAGTTGTATGAACAAATTTACAGTTTTCGGATTTTTCCCTTTGATTGTGCTATTAGACGCAGCTTCTTTCTAAATTTCATGATTGTAGGTCAATGGGAAGTACCCTATAGGTTTTTGAATCTTAAGAAGGGCAAAACCTATAGGGTACTTCCCGGTGACCTAGGATCTTGTAATTTTGCAAGAAGCAATGTCTCTTAGCACAATGAAAGGGAAAAATAAAAAAAAGAGTCAATTTTTACCAAATATTATATGACCTATTCTTAAAATTATCGAGTTTCTTGCACCGCTTTTTTCTCCACTGCTATAACACGTTGTGAAGCGGTAGTAACTAGTCTTTTTCATTAAGTAGATTCATTTCATTAAGAATAAGTATTCCATGGAATCTATGGTGAAGAATAAATTATTATTCATTATTTCATTAGAATATCTTCTTCATTGTAATAATCATAATAACAGTATTATAAAAAAAAAACACGACGAATTGAGAACCTCCTCCTTTTTTTTGGAAGTCGGTTAAAAAAACATCGTCCTCAAAATGTTGAATGTGCTTTTGTCACGAAATATACGAAATATTCTTCCATCACGACGATACTGTAGTTAATTGATGGATCAATAGGTATTCAGGAAATAATAAATTGTATTTGAGTGCTGGATGGGTTTAATATAATAATATAATTATTATGGCCAAATATATGCCACGTTCGAAAGTACGAACCAAGGTTACCAAAAAACGGACGAAAACTCTTTGTTACGAAAACTGAAAGGGATTGAAAAACTGAACTAATTTCACAAGAAAAAAAAACCATAAATAAAAAAATACTTGTCTTTTCCATACATTCTTATTCATTATCACTTCAATCAGACGATTTGTTTGGGAGGGGGAACCTTCTTTTCATATCCGAGAAGAATTTTCTTAAAATTGATCAGTTTTGTTGAATCTGCAACCTTCTTCAATCTGCAAGACACCATTCCTTAAACTCGGTGGTATATGAAGACAAATTTTTCATAAAAATATTATCCCTTCACGCGTTCAATGAACGGATCCAACCCATTTTAGCGTCCAAAGATCTTTAGAAACCAATAATTTATTACTATGATACTTGTAATAAAACTACCATAAATAAACCTTTCTCAATATATCTAGCCTGTTGTCGTGAACCATAATGCGTAAAAATATAACCAATAACGATAAATTACTAGAATAGCCCTCCAATGGTGTGACCTATTTGTGGGGTCATTCGGTAGCGAGTTTGGCGACAAAAGTGTCTCTCTATTTTATATACCGGATGTTTTTTGTCTGCCTTCAACCAGTTTATTATTATTGGTTTTCTATTATTTAGTAGTAGATGTTTCCGATACAGATAGGTGGGTACTAATTGTTTGAGCACAGTGTCCATTTGGATAAAAGTCGTTTTTGAAAATTTTCTCGAAACTTTCTATACATCAGCATCTATTTTTAACTATTATTACATTATTACTATTCCTACAACAATACAAATGCTTATCTGAATTGCTCTTTCACTCTGATAAAGGGTGTATTGTGCCTGAAACTTCCATGCTGGACTGGGAGCGATAGATAAACATAGAATGTGCCAGCTGCATCTCATTCCGGGGATGTGTTAAAACCAGCTAAGGGATTCGAAGGTTTCAGTATATTGTAATTTAGGCGATGGGCAGACAACCTGTCACTACAGCAATATACAGATCTATCTTAAACTAAACAACCCTCAAAACTTGTTAAACGTGGCGGAACGATCTATGTTGGGCATGGGTTAGTAGTTGGTGTTATAAGCTACGGTGCTGCTTACCAGCAGGTGAGCCGTATGCTATTGTGCTGCTGTATGAATTGAATGTTGTTTATGTAGCAATATATTTCACATATCCCACAAAATACATTGTCGCCTACCCCCCGTACCTCTACAGAGATAGCCCTCGAGGCCCTTCAAGTCTCATTCAAGATGAAATACTGCGCGTTATCCTAATCCAAATACAAGGCCCGTTTGGGATAAATAAAATAAGATTATGTGTTATTCACCAGCGCATTAAATCTATTTGGGCATAAGCAATTTATTTTTGGAGGCTTCGCTAGTGGTAAATCAATGGGGCTTCGAAATTGAAGCAGAGATTTTTGGTTATTTATTTTGTTTTTGTCAATGGAAGTCAATGAACAAAATCTGCCTGTATGCTATTCTAAAAAATATCAAAAAATAGCCTAATGTCGCCTATATGTCTGAAAACTTCAAATTTTATTGCTTTTTTTACAGGTACACACACACACACACACACACACACACACACACACGCGCACACACACACACACACACACACACACACACACACACACACACACACACACACACACACACACACACACACACACACACAACAGCGCAAAGCGCTTAACCGCGATCGGGAGTACTACATTCGTATAAACAAATTAAACAACATGCAATATTATTCCCCCCTACAAATACTTACCTCGCAATAAAATAGACGATAGCTAACCAAAACTCCGATGGGACTGCGGCGACCGATCTCTAGATTTAACTTGCAGATTTGCTTATTATTCAACCCCTGTCACTACCAATTTTTCCTGCGAATCAGGTTGTGGTGGCCATAGACCGGAATTTCACTAGATTCAACAACCCTCAACTTTTTCAAGTTCGAGCGACATCTGGGTGAGCTGGCCCTGTCGTCTCTTTTGTCCCTGACCTAGAGTTAGGGTCAATTCACATCGTAAAGAGACGAGACGCAACGCGGCTTGAAGCTGCTTGGAGATGCATATCTTTAGAACAAAACAACTAAAGGTAGAAAACGGTTATATGCAATATTGCTTTCTGAAAAACTGGAAATGAAGTAGAAGGACTGAAGTAGATAATATTTTTTTCCAACGTGTTTATAGGCAGGCATTTGTCACATTCTACGAAAGAAAAGTAACAGTTTTATACAAATTGAACAAGATGCGTCGTCTACGCCAACATTATAGGTCTGTGGCGGTACCGCTTCAGAGTGAGGTTTTAGTGATTTTCACAGAAATAGGGAAAGTGGGCCTGAACTCTGAAGTCAGGGTTTGAAGAGCTTATTTATTTTTAAATGCAAAGGGTTTGGTCCTGAGTCTAGACTCTTGACTAATATTTTCATATCTTCAACATGATCCTTGGCTGAAAAATTAGCACATCCTCTTTCCCGTTTGAAGCGAATGAAATTTCATCCTGATCTTATTAAATAAAATAAATAGTTTGAACGTTTGATAGCTCTGCAAAACTACCTTAATTCATTTTAAGGGTCGTATTTATAATCGGCTCTCAAGACTGACAGCGAATTTGAGTTTGTATCAGAAATGTCATTTCAGTACATAAGACCTGTCAAATCCAAACTTCAGATTGCTCTCAATCTTGAGATTGCTTTATAAATACGAGCCTTAGATAGGAGCCAAGAGAATTTCCAAGTTTCGTAAGGGCAACGCCGAATGTTGCTCTTTCGTATGCGCATCGCGATTCGACTGATTCAAAAATACGGCTCCAGGTGTGTAGCAACTCTTAATCAAACATTTGTAAACTTTTAAATGATCGTTTTACATTCATAACTGAAAATTATTTTATTTCCATGCTGGACTGGGAGTGATAGAAAAACATAGAATGTGCCAGATGCATCTCCTCTCGGGCATGCTGTAAAAATCAGCTAAAGGAATCGAGGGTTTCAGCAGGTTATTGCAATTCAGGCGGTCACTATAGCAATATACATAATCATCATCTGTATTAGCCCTCGAAACTTGTCAAACGTGGCGGAACAAGCTATGTTTAGGTCGTTTACGCTCTGCTAAAATACATACATACATACATACATAAAATCGCGCCTTTATCCCTAATGGGGTAGCCATTAGGGATAAAGGCGCGATTTTATGTATGTATGTTTAGTAAATAGGTGCCCGGAACTATATTCGTCGGAAAGCAAACGCCAAACTATTAAATCAAAATCAACTATGTAATAAAATGAAATAAAGATAATTTACAACGATAAAAACAGAATCATTTTTTCCTCAGAAAACAAAAACGTTAATGACAAATTGACATATTGTATGACGTACATTTTCAACTAAATTATAAAAAATCTTAGAAGTAAAAAGTAGGTTTTAATGTCACCACATCACCCCCCCTCCAGCGATCGTCTTACGAGCGATAATAAAATGCTGGAAAACGCACAACTCGCCCGGATCGCGTTCTTCTGACGATGTTTTCGTCAGTATTAGGAAGTAGGGGAGCACGCTCACGCATATCTCGTGCGTTGTGTGTGTTTGTATGTACAATTGGATGTGTAAGTGTAGGTGTGGCTGGGGATGGATAAGTGTGAGATGGTGTTGAAAGTGTAGATTTCTCTGTGTCCTGAAGAGAGTAGGCCGGCTTAATCCGGTCTATGGAAACCGAAACCTCAGCACCCTTGACAAGTAACCTGAACACCTTGTCGCCGCGTTGGAGAACCTCATAAGGTCCAGAATATGCAGGCTTAAGAGAACCACCTACTGTATCGTCCCGAAGAAAGACATGAGTTGCTGTCTTCAGGTCTTTGTAAACGAATACAGCCCGCTTGCCACAATGCCTGGAAGCTGGCGATGGCTGTAGATGTTGCACGTGACTGCGAAGACGGGACAAGAAATCTGAAACAGCAGCTCGAGTTCCTCGTCGGTTTGCTGACATAAGGCCAAGTTGTCGAGGCTGACTGGTTGGGATATTTGGTCAACCCGAGACAGCGTATCAGCGACGATATTGTCCTGACCTGAAATGTGCCGTATGTCAGTGCTGAACTGCGAGATGAAGTAGAGGTAACGCCACTGCCTAGGTGAGCAGTTGTCTTTCCGTGACTGAAAAGCGAATGACAATGGTTTGTGATCTGTATAGATCACAAAGTGTCTGGCCTCGAGCATGTGGCGAAAATATTTGATACTCTCGTATATTGCTAGCAACTCGCGGTCGTAAGCCGAGTACTTCTGTTGGGCCGGGTTCAATTTCTGAGAGAAGAATGCCAGCGGTTGATAAACATCACCGACAACTTGCTGCAAATTGGCACCAATAGCTGTTTGCGATGCATCTGTAACCAATACAAGTTCAGAGTCGCAGCGTGGATGAGCGAGCATAGTGGCTTCGCATAGGCTGTTCTTGCAAGCTTCAAAGGCGGTGGACTGTTCCTGGTTGAAGTTAACCGGGTGAGAGCCCTTGACAGAACCTTTGAGCAACTCATGTAATGGAGCTTGATGCTTTGCGGCTCCTGGAATAAACCTGCGGTAAAAATTTATCATGCCGAGAAATCGGCGTAACTCCTTGACAGTTTTCGGCGTGGAGAAATTTTTTATGGCATCGACCTTTGACGGAAGCGGCTTGGTACCTTCCGAAGAGACACTGTAGCCTAAGAAAGTAACCTGCGAGACGCCAAAAGTGCATTTGGCAGTATTTATAACCATGCCGAACTTCTGCAGCCTAGCAAACACCTGACGCAGATGGTCCTCGTGAGTCTTCTGGTCTTTTGAGAAGACTAAAAAGTCGTCGAGGTAGGCAAACGTGAAATCCAGTCCCCGCAGCATTTCATCCACGAAGCGCTGAAACGTCTGCCCGGCATTACGAAGTCCGAACGTCATGAACGGGAATTCGTAAAGGCCGAACGGAGTTGTAATCGCGGTCTTCGGGATGTCATCTGGGTTGACTGGAATCTGGTTGTACGCTTTGACTAGATCGATAGTTGAAAATACCGTGCAACCAGCTAGGGAGTGGGCGAAATCCTGGATGTGACGGATCGGGTACCTATCGGGGATAGTCCGGGCGTTGAGCATCCTATAATCTCCACAGGGACGCCAGCCATTATCTTTTTTAGGTGCTAAGTGGAGAGCGGATGACCATGCTGACTCTGAGGGTCGACAAGTACCGTTCTGTAACATTGCCTCAAATTCGGTTCTTGCTATTTTAAGTTTGTCCGGTGCTAACCTACGAGGAACACAAGACACTGGAGGTCCCGGCGTGGTGCGTATGTGATGTACAGTGTTGTGAGTGGTGGAAGTCCGGTGCACGCCAGAAGGCTTGGTGATGTCCGGAAACTCGGCGAGGATGCTGTGATATACAGTGCTACCGCCAACCACCTTAACTGAGAAGACATCGTCAGAGTTTTTCGCGAGCGAGGCTGGGGTGAAAAGAGTTGTATCACCATCAATTAAGCGTTCGTTTCGAACGTCCACTAATAAATTATAATACGATAAAAAATCTACCCCTATTATCGCCCGAGTGACGTCAGCTACCACAAATCGCCAAGCAAAGTCGCGGCGCAAGCCTAGATTAAGTATAAGGTGTATGTAACCGTAAGTACTTATAATAGTTCCGTTTGCAGCACAAAGTTCATAATTTGTTTTAGCACGACGTTCTCTTAATAGACTACGCGGAAACACACACAAGTCACTGCCAGAGTCTATAAGAAAAGTGATCTTTGAGCGTAGATCAGTGATGAAAAGGCGACGGGAATTTGGGCAACCATCCGCCGCCATTAACGACTGCCTCTGGGGTTTTCCGCGAAGTCGCACGGCTTTACGCACTTGGACGCGTTAACACCGTACTTCATATGGTACCAGCAGATAGGGTACTTATTATAGCGGGCCGGCGACCTACCAGCGGACGGCGAACGCCTCCGACCTCGAAAGGGAGTGGCAGATCTGTCCCTGGAACGCGACATCCTGTCGAGCTTCGTCGTTAGCAACTCAACCTGCTGGGTTAGGGCTGCAATCTGACAGGAGACATCTGGTGGAGCAGCTGATGCGGCCGCTGCAATCTGGGGACTTGGCGGGACGACATCGTGGATTTTGTCCGCCAAATCTGCGATCTCCTCCAGTGGTAATTTAGCCTGGGACGCAATAATAGTTTGTGTACCTCTGGGTAACCGACTTGTCCAAATGGTGCGCATAAACTCCTCCGGAACATCGGGCCCCGCCAGTTTTCTGAGGTGGCGAAGAAACTGTGATGGCTTCCTATCACCTAGTTCTTCCTCGGTAAGCAGCTGTTTCACCTCACGCTCTCTAGATGCCGATAAGCGCTTGATAAGTTCCGACTTCAAACGCTCATATTTGTTCGTGATGGTCGCGTCACTAATAATATCTTCCACTTCAGCGGCGTAAGCACACTCCAGGTGACTCAGTGTAAAGTGATATTTTGTTGAGTCCACAGTGATGTTGGCCAGTACAAATTGGCTTTCCAACTGCGCAAACCATAGCTTCGGGTGCTGTGGGTAAAAAGGCGGCACCTTAACTCCGACTCTGTGCAGTTCCGAACTGGCACCATTTCCAGCAACTATATCAGCGCCGTTGTTGTTAAGCGGCGGCGGCACAGGCGGCGAATCCGTATTAGGCATGTTTTATTTTTTCACTAGGGTCACCAGTTTAGTAAATAGGTGCCCGGAACTATATTCGTCGGAAAGCAAACGCCAAACTATTAAATCAAAATCAACTATGTAATAAAATGAAATAAAGATAATTTACAACGATAAAAACAGAATCATTTTTTCCTCAGAAAACAAAAACGTTAATGACAAATTGACATATTGTATGACGTACATTTTCAACTAAATTATAAAAAATCTTAGAAGTAAAAAGTAGGTTTTAATGTCACCACATATGTATTTTATTTACCAACTTCCCTTGCCCTAACATTGTCCACTCAATCCCCGTTTCCACCCGGAAAAAAACCACAAAGAAATTTAACATGAAACGAAGATTTTGTATGCAAAATTATGCATGGCAAGGAAGAATCTTTTAAAAGTTAAACTGGGATCACTTTTCCGCATATTTCCCCACTTGCTCCAAGCTCGTTACTTATATTTGAGGTCTGTGAAAGTGGTTTAAAATGTTCAGAGAAACATTTATGAGGGTAAATTGGTTGAAAACTGAATGTATTTAGGCTTAACATTTCAACTCTTTCTAAACATTCTTTACTTTACAAATTAAAAAGTGAGTTTGTTAAGCGAGCAAATAACCTTTAAGTATTCAATATCACGTTCTGTTTTTATATTTATATTCATAAAATTTTGCGCTTGTTTTGCTAGCAAAGCGAGCGAAAAATTTCTCTTTATGATTTTTATACAAAGTTTTTTTGTGAAATGTCACGCTTACTTTTTATAATCCCATTTAAATCGTGGAAGGGGTCTGCTTTGCTGCATGATGTCGCATCGCAGATTTGTGAACAGGGGCTATAACTACTCTTATCCATTTTAATGTGTTGAACCGAAACTACGCATGAGTGAGTGGTTCCAAATCCAGATAGCTCAGTTGGTTAGAGTTGCGGATTTCAATTCCGCTCGCGTGTTTCCGGTTTCCATACAGGGTGTAAGGGACGATGTCCTGAAAACTGAAAGAAGTTGCTTGATCAACACAGTCACAAAGAAAAAACTAATTTATAACATACATACATACATATAATCACGCCTTTTTCCCTAATGGTAGGCAGAGCGTAAACAACCTAAACAAAGGCCGTTCCGCCACGTCTGACAAGTTTTGAGGGTTATTCCAGATAGATCTGTATATTGCTATTAGTGACAGGTTGTCAGCCCATCGCCTAAATTACAATACTGAAACCCTTGAATCCCTTAGCTGGTTTTTACAGCATACCCAGGAGGAAATGCAGCTGGTACATTCTATGTTTTTCTATCACTCCCAGTCCAGCATGGAAGTAATTAACTAATTTATAATTTGGGTAGAAAACGCCCAACTAGCAAAGTTCTCTTGACAAAAGCGGGTTATAATGCAAAAAGTCTTAAAAAAGTCACAGAATAATTTTGGTAAATGTATGCTGGTTTAGTTTTGCACTGCTTAGTGCTTATCAAATGCAAAGAGCAATAATCTTCTAAACTCAGCCTCGAAAGCGCATTAGAGATTAAAAATGAAGATATTTTCAAGTGCCAGTCCTAGGGTAGCAAGATATAAGACCTTAGCTTTACGATAAGTTTTCTACTCTGAAAACCGTCTTGTCCAAGACTAACACAGCTCTACAAAAGTGCGTCGTCAGGATTTATGCAAGACTCGTAGTCTTACTAACGCCATTATTGAACACGATGTGCTAGTGATCTTAGAAAAGCAAGGAAGCTGACTCTTACAAAAGTAATAGTATGTAATTAGCAATCTATTACTCTTTAAAATGATAAGAAATCTTGAATTAATCCTACATCTTGCATTTTCAAAATCTTAACTAATTAACAAGATTGACATGAGGTTCAAGATTTTTTACGTATTTTTGCGGAATAAAACTATAATGCATTTAAAAAAATGGACACAAATGAAGCGAATCCACATTCAGAAGAAAAGTTATTGCTAAATATCAAAAATTGCAAGAAACATGATTATCCAAAAAAAGTGCGATATTGGCGATGAACTAGGGGTTCCGTACATTTTTCCCTTCCCAAAATCTGAAAAGATAAAAGATAAAAGTAAAAGTTTAGCCTTAAGGAGCCTTCAAGTAGATATGCATCGCTTAACAACCGCAATAACTCCATTACTTATCATTTTATTTAAATATACCTACTTATTACTTTTTCTATTATTCTTATTTTTTGAGAAGCACAGGTGACAAGTGACTATAATAATAAATAAATACCTACCTAATTATTTTTAAAACGGTTTACACTCACGGGAAAAAACACAACTACATAAATAGTAAAAACACACAAATATGTGCTCATATTAGCACACAACAAAAGTGTGTACCATCCATCCATATATACATACATATAATCACGCCTATATCCCTAATAGGGTAGGCAGAGCGTAAACGACCTACACAAAGGTCGTTCCGCCACGTCGAGGGTTATTCCAGATGGATCTGTATACTGCTATAGTGACAGGTTGTCTTGTCAGCCCATCGCCTAAATTACAATACTAAAACGCTCATATCCCTTAGCTCGTTTTTACAGCATGCCCGGGAGAAGATGCAGCTGGCACATTCTATGTTTTTCTATCACTCCCAGTCCAGCATGGAAGATCATTCCATACTAATATTATAAATGCGTAAGAAACTCTGTATTGTCTGTCTGTCTGTTTGTTGCTCTTTCACGCCTAAACGGCTGGACTGGATAAAATTTGCCAGGATGATAGATGGTATCACTTACACGGACATAGGATACTTTTTACCGCGGGAAAATAGCAATTCCCACGGGAAAACAAAATTTTTCCGCAGGTGAAAACGCGGGGCAGAAAGCTAGTATTATATATTTAGACAGGTTCCTTTTCTAAATTTATCTGTACAGCGTAACCCCAAATTAAAATGGTACCGAAGTGTGACAATCTGAATCGGAGCATAGGTCTTAACAAAGCAGAATCCCAGACACGAGGTCTTGTAATAGTTTTGGTTTTATCGGCGCATTAAAATTGTATAAATTTAAAGGCTTTAAACTAAATAAAACAAGGGGGCATTAAAAGTACATCACATATTCATATATAAATCCACGAAAAACATAGCTTCGCATACAAAATTGGTCACAGTAAACACAAAACACTTATTTTTCCGAATTTCGCTGATGGCTGCCTGTTTTAAAATATAAATTGTCAAATTATTTTATTATTTTGCGAACGCATTTAACTACACTGAGTTTTATTTTGGAAATGGCCGCAAGTCTTATAATAGTCTTAGTTTTGCAGAATGCAAGATCCAAAGCACCATTTTGTGCGTTTTGGAGATTAAATTAAGATCAATTTAGCATATTCCCTGACGTATACAAAGCTAAACCAAGAGCAGTAGTCCTGAACTTTGTGCCCAAACGCGGTATTGTAGTACTCTACGTGGCTTATCTAAGACTTTTTCATTATGCCTTAAGTCTGTTGAAAAACGCATTGGTGACTTTTTCAAAACCAAAATTTGCTACCTGGGCGCATTTTGATGTGTGTCCAATATTTTAACGCAGTTGCATGCGACGGAACGACTCCGTGATCTCCGTGATTGTTTGTTCTGTCTAAGTTGATAACTATGAGAGTTTCAGAAAGACTATTTTGGTAGATTTAAAATGTATAAAAAACACTGTTGCCCGATATTAACCATCGCTACAATATTTGTACGCGCAGACAAAACATGTAAATTTTGAAGCGCAGTGGGGTTGCAAAATTCTCGTTCATTTTTGCAAAAAGAGCCATTTCATTTAATACTTTATCGCTGCTATAAAGCTAAGAGGAGTGGAACAAGATTGGAAACTGCAAGCTATTAACAGCGTTTACATAGTGAATAACACCATGATGGCCCTGATCCTGAGCGGAGGGGGATCCAGCACTTCCTGCCTATTACTGGTTACTTTACTGGCCCTAATTAGTGAAACACTTTTGCACTTGATATTACACTTTATTATTATTCTTCCTGTACCACTTTTGAGACCATTTGAGACTTGAGACTTTGAGACTAACAATATCGAATTCATCCCTACCTTATATCCTAATCAGAACAAATCTCACCATCGCCTTGTAATATTTCTGACAACTTTTACAGCGACATCTCATGACATTTTATCCCAACAAAGTATGCACATGCGTCTTGTACACATAGAATGAAATCTAGTGAAATATTTCGAATAAATATTTTGGGGAAGCCGATGTCCAGCAATGGACTGTTGTGGCTGATGATGATGATGATTTTGGTCCCCTGGTTATTTAGATTTCGTATTAGGGGCATGGCAAATAGGAAGCGGTGTGGCGCGGGCGAGGCGGAGGCGCGTCAAATTTGTATGTAATTTACGTCTGCGCAGCGCAGCTTGATTTGAAGTTTCTATACAAAAACGACGCTTCGGCGACGCAACGACGCCGCACCGCTTCCTATTTGCCATGCCCCTTAACTGACACCAAAATAAAATTCTACAGAGTATTTCTTTGTGAAAGAGATAGCTATAAATGATGTAGGTATGCATTTGACATGACGTGTCGAAACCGTAAATGTCAAAGTTTGCGTATTGATTTTGCGTAAGGAATAAGACTATTTTCATGCATGTTTGAGAAAAGTACTTATCTTGCTAGCAAAAGATTAGGGTTGGCATTTTTCGAAGTGAACTATAAATTTTAAATGATTCCCGGGAATTTTTATCCCGGGACCGAAAACCCTTCTCCAAATACTTCTTATCATCTTAAAGGTATAAGGTAGCTGAAGGATAGAAAACTGTCAAGCTCCTCAAGATTGATGGCCATGAATTGGCAAAGGTAGTGTACACAGTATGATGGTATATGGGACACGCATCGACGCCTTTGTATTGTAAATTGTTCCAATAAGTCTGATACATAAAATTATGTAAGAAATAAAAGGCTGTTATTTTTTTACTTTTTCATACAAAATTTGTTCGTTGAGACAATTTGTATGGAAAAACCATATTTTCTTTTACATTTCCTAAAAGAACAAACCCCTTTCAGTTTTCGGTACGCTGTCCCTTACACCCGGTATACATGCAAATCTTGGAAAAGCCTGTTCTTAGACGATTCAGGCGAAGCATCAACAGCCTTATAATTAAGCATTTAAAAACTAAGGATCCATGTGTATGCCGAGGTTCACAATTACTCATTCCCGCAAAAAAAAAAACATAAATCTTTGCTCGGTTTTACAGTTATATTCCCACGGAAACAACTTTTACATAAATACATACATATAATCACGCCTCCATCCCTAATGGGGTAGGCAGAGCGTAAACAAACCTAAACACAGGTCGTTTCGCCACGTCTGACAAATTTTGAGGGTTGTTTAAATAGATCTGTATAATGCTGTAGTGACAGGTTGTCAGCCCATCGCCTGACTTACAATTGAAACCCTTGAATCCCTTAGCTGGTTGTTCACTGGAATTAGATTGTTATTATGAACGGGATTATTACCACGATTATCGCCAGTCTACTCGTGACCATGGAGTTTGAAACAACTCCGAAATATCGAGGTAACAATAAACATAATCCTGGTAATAATCCCGTTCATAATAACAATCTAATTCCCTTAGCTGGTTTTTACAGCATGCACGGGAGGAGATGCAGCTGGCACATTGTATGTTTTTCTATCGCTCCCAGTCCAGCATGGAAGAGATTTTTGTTAACGCTCTTGGTCCATTACACATGCCATGCGTACGACCACAGAAGAGTAAAAGCTGACGACTTTCTCTAATCAGTGCGTACGACTATTATCCATAACAATCATGCAACAGATGCATCCACATCTATACCTACAGTAGCAGGTACATTCTATAGCATTGTTTGTATTTGTTCAGTAATTGATTGGTTAATTCGCATTGATCGGCGAGCAAGGTCGGCTCGGGTCACCAATAGGGTTGCCACTCGCCCCATTTAAATGTTAACAAATTCGTCACGATAGGGTAGCGTGGGGTGCAAATGGCATATTTGAAAATCAGAGCTAAAGCAAAGCGCCGTGTCGATGCCGGCGCCCTGCCGTGACGTGTCGTGCTGGTTAGAAAACAGAGCCTGTGACTTTCTAAAAGTGTTCGTAAGAATTTATTTGGAAATAAATTATTTGACTTTGACTTTGACTTTGACTTTGAGAGTCTAGTTTAATATACTAACTGCCGAACGCGTAGTTTAACTGCAATCGGGGTGCAGTTACAACAGCTGCACACTGACTACAGGCTAACTACTCGTTGAATAGTTAGCACATATTGATGAAACCCACTCGATAAAAAAAGAGTCATTTATGTATAGTTGTGTTTTATCTCACAACTGCTGCTCGGACACAATATAGTCATTACAACATTTTCCTAGGCTATTAACCGAAAGGCCTTCTTTTGGTTGGATGGTTCTGACTTCTGAGTTATGTATCCAAAAATAAAACAAAATATTTTTTATAATAAACCGCAACAGTGACAACCCTAGCCGGAAATAAATAGCTACAGCGTGAAATGACAAACAAACGCAAAATCTATATATTGTTGTCTTTGACGTGGTTTTTCAATGCTATACCAAAATAATAATATTGAAGACTTTTGTGAATTGTAGTGCCTATTGAAGTAACTATACATTTTCGTATTTTATTAATCATCAAGGCATCATGTCTGTGTTCCAGATTTTAGTTTTTTCTTTAGGTTGCCTACAGGTTCTCAGTCTGCTTTAACTAGTTTGTTACATATAGGTACATACATAAAATCACGCTTTTATCCCTAATGGGATAGGCAAAGCGAAAACGACCGAAAGGTCGTTCCGCCACGACTGACAAATTTTGAGGGTTATTAAAGATGATTATGTATATTGCTATTAGTTGTCAGCTCATCGCCTAAGTTGCAATACACTGAAACCTTCAAATCCCTTAGCTGGTTTTTACAGCATGCCCGGGAGGAGATGCAGCTGGCACATTCTATGTTTTTCTATCACTGCATGGAATAGTTTGTTGGCAAGTATTTATCACCTTAAACGTTCATGGCTTCCATAGTAGCCAAGGATGCCTTATTTCTCATATCAATCCTTGCTACTACCAGAAGTTACAGCTGTTTATTATCATTAGTTTTTTTTAATGGAAACACTATTCCAAATTTACTGACTCACTGGTCAGATGTGAGGAGTTAGACTCGTATATTTATAAAGCTATCTCAAGTATGAGAGCAATATTAAGTATGAATTTGACCACTTGACATTCCATTTTGTGCTGAAATGACTTTTGTGATACGAGCTAAGGCCCGTATTGATAATCAGTACTCAAGAGTAACAGCGAGTTTGAGTTCGTATCAGAAATGTCATATCAGTACAAAACGAACTGTCAAATCCATGCTTAATATTGCTCTCAATCTTGAGATCGATTTATAAATACGGGCATTAAACTCGCTCTCAGTCTCGAGAGCTTGGGCTCGTATTTATAAAGCGATCTCAAGACTGAGAGCAATATTAAGTATAGATTTGACAGATCGTTTTGTATTGAAATGACATACTGATACGAACTCAAACTCACAGGCACTCTTAAGAGCTGTTTATAAATACGGGCCTTACTGTAGGTACTTCAAATCCTTTTCTGTCATCTCAGGCCCAGACCAGGCATCGTAACAAATCTCTGTTAAAATCAATGAAAATGAAAACAAAATCGCTTATTTTGATAACCGTGTAATAACCCTTACATTAATAGCATTTGCTCCGGTAATCACTTTATTTACAAACTTGGCCGTCGGCTCGTAATTTTCCTGAGTAAAATATGTTAACGAGTTTTAAAGTGATCGAGTATTTTCTCACAACGTTGTTATTTTATTATAAAGGGTGTTAACGACAGTGTCCCACAAACTGAAAGGTATTGTTCAGTCAATGAAACTGAAAAACTTTCACACAAATAGACATTCTTCTGATAAATGTAAAAATACTTAGTTTCCTAATACAAAATTGTCTGATTGAAGTGGTCAAAAATCGTTAAACCATATCAGAGGTCATTTGAAGGCTTGAAAACTTTGACAGATGGTCGCCTTGATTGGCCAATAACCTGCCAAAAGCCTAATCTTGGATTGGATCTGATTAATCTTCAGCGACTGCGGAGGTCAGATGGCAGTCGCTCTGTGTAAAAACCAGTATCCTAGTTCAAAGATCCTAGTTCAATCACCTAGAAAAGCTATGGAGATAGCTACATACTCCAGTCCAGATAGAAACAAATTTAAGAGTGGGACAGAAAATAAAGAAAAGAGCTACAGAAAAAAATTGCATCTTCTACTAAAGCGACCCGATGATACGATGAGCTAAGTAGCTAGTAATAATGAATTCAATAGACAGTTTTCCAAATATAAAACAGAGTTCGCACAAAATGAAAAAATAAACGGCGGCGTCGTCAGTCAGTTACGCTAAATCATTTGACTACCAATTTTCGGTCAAAATTTTATGGAGCGCAGTGTACCCGTAAAAGTTAAGTCGGGATCATGTCGGGATAAATGATTAGGGATGCGGTTACCATGGCAACCATGTGGAAGTACACTGACCGTGAAATGTTAGATATGGGGCGGGCACTTAGTTAACCTTTCGGCCTTATAGGCTTAGTTGGGTCTCATCCTTCATCTGTCGTATGGGTTTCGAGTCGATCGATCAGATGAACCATAGTGTCAGAGTTTTTAAGCCGCCTAATAGCATAGCTAATAGACTTCTGACTTGGTTTGTGTAACGACCACTATCGAAGACAGCGACCAGGACTGACGGCTTATATGTCTAAATTTGTAAGCGAATAAATGTCTTCTAGACTAGTTAAATAAATATGCAATTTATTAATAACCAATACCAAGATCATATTCATTATTACAACTAATACTATAATTTATAATCTTAACTGACTGGACTATTAATAAAAGTGGTCAACAGGGCTAATTACTTTGGGTCCACTTAACTACACATAAATACCAAAAGACCCTGTTTAGCCTTTATGAATGGGTAAGTCTTGTATAGGGTTGCTTACTAACTAAAATAGTTTACGTTTAGCGTGAAAGGCTAAAGGTAAATATAAGGGGCATGGCAAATATTATTATTATTTATTATTTATTAACACAATTTTACATACATTATTATTATTACAGGTTAACAATATATAACAATGTATAAATAGGAAGCGGTGCGGCGCCGTTGCGTCGCCAATGCGTCGTTTTTGTATAGAAACTTCAAATCAACCTGCGCTGCGCAGACGTAAATTACATATAAAATTGACGCGCCTCCGCCTCGCCCGCGCCGCACCGCTTCCTATTTGCCATCCCCTAAAGGGTTACTTATAATACAAACTAAAAACAGTCGTATAACAATTATGTTGCGTGAAGTTTCGTGTTGTTTGATAAAATAATATTTTAATAATTATTATGATGCTGCAATACAAACATTGGTTTACTACCTCAAACATATTATACTCCAAAAGATGTTCCATTTTTTTTCACTTGATATAACAATTCAACATCCGTCAAACTTTATTCAGTAAAAGATTAAAATAAATCTACTAGTGACACCCTTTATAATCACAACTTGTGAAAATGTTCCAGGAACATCACAATCGGAAAATAATAATTTGAGAGAGTGAAACCATCCTACGGACACAAAAACGAATTTTCGTGAATAAAAAAGGGTTTTTATAGTATTACCACTCTAAATAATGAAAGTAGGAAACACAATATACTCCCGCAGGTACACAAATAAGTACATACATACATACATAAAATCACGCCTTTATCCCTAATGGAGTAGGCAGAGCAAAAACGACCTAAACATAGGTCGTTCCGCCACGTCTGACAAGTTTTGAGGGTTAATACAGATGATGATTATGTATATTACCATAGTGACAGGTTGTTAGCCCATCGCTTAAATTGCAATACACTGAAACCCTCGATTCCCTTAGCTGATTTTTCCAGCATGCACGGGAGGAGATGCAGCTGGCACATTCTATGTTTTTCTATCACTCCCAGTCCAGCATGGAAGTAAGTATATTTCAAATAATTGTATAGTGGGTGTTATTTTGGGGTGAGTAAATTAAGGATCCTACGTAAAAAATATGTAGCATTTTTCTAATTTTAGAACTGGGTGAGGTTTAACATTTACGAAAAAAAATTACAAAAGTTCAGGGTAATTTCCCGTGAAAAATGAAGTGCAGAGCGTACGACCGATATATCCATCTCTTTTTCGCTCAAAAGGAAAATAAAAAATAGCTTTTTTACTACACGATAGCGCCTACATGTACCACTGTTTTTTTCTCGTTTAATCAAAATGTTTTTGGTATATCGGACTTGAGACCACCGAAGTGGAAATATGATAAGTCTGTAATGTCGCGAATTTCGCTTACTTTTGCAAAGACGTTACCTACGTATTAGATCTACATTAGAATGAAACATGTTTTTCTACTTCAGTAATCAGTAATATAAAATAAAATGTTCCTCTATAATTTTTTCAACATTTAATGTTTTTTTGAAAGATACTAACGCTGAAATAAAACAATTACGTGAAAAAAATATTTTGACGTAAAAAATTAAAAATGTAAAAAAGATAGTAAATACCTAGGTATGTAAAGAAAATAAAACAAGTATCAGAAAAATTTGCTAAAAACATTTCGTAATTATAATTAAACTTTCTACTGCCTACAAGATTGTGTAGGCTCAGGTAAATTAGATTCGGTACAACAAAACATACTTTCTAAATTATATGCCTATTAATTTCAAAGAAAATAAAGGTAAGAAAATTATGTTTGAAGAAAATTATTATTTTTCTGCTTACATCCGCACAATTTAGGATACCGTATAATATACGGTGAAAATATAATAATTATTATGATTCTAAGGCTTGTATTTATAAAGCAATTAAATTGTGGTTCGTAGTTGTATTCATCAAAATGACTAAAATATTTCTAATACATTTAAGTCAAGTTTGTACAAACCTACCTACTAAAGTACCTACTTACAACAATACGTTTTCTACAAACATACATACAACTATCACAACTGTATTCCTAATGGGGTAGGCAGAGCGTCAACGACCCAAACAAAGGTCCTTCCGCCACGGCTGACAAGTTTTGAGGGTTGTTTAGATCGCTGTAGTAACAGGTTGTCAGCCCATTGCCTAAATTAGAATATACCGAAACCCTCGAATCCCTTAGCTGGTTTCTACAGCATGCCCGGGAGATGCAGCTGGCACATTCTATGGTTTTCTATCACTCCCAGTCCAGCGTAGAATCACACCACAAAAAGGGTAAAAATAGACGTAAAAGTTTAAAACGGCTCGTAAACTAAACTGGGTGAATGGTATCTTTAAAAAGTGTGCCTATGTAAAAACCGTGGCAAGTTTATTGAAAAAATTACCATACTAAAGCGTTATCGGGGTTAAAACGCAAAACGACACTCCACTGTGGAAAAATCAACATAGTGGAAAACTTTTGGGTAGAATCTACTACTATACATTATAGTCATAACTATACCTAGGGGGCAGGCAGGGCGTAAAGCCTAGGCGATTTCGCCAGGTCTGACAAATATTAAGGGCAATTTCAGATTGAAATTATGTATAGTGACATGATAGTGACATGCTATCAGCACATGACGTCTATAATATTATTCTAGTATAGACTATAATTGCAATATACAGGGTGAAAGGGACAGCGTACCACATACTGATAGAAATTGCTCGGCTGAACTGAAACTGAACAACTTCACCAGGAAATTCTTTTAGGAAATGAAAAAAAAAATGGCTTTTACGTACAAATTGTGTGATCGAGATGGTCACTTTGTATGAGAAAGTTTTTTTTTATTTCCTGAAAGAATTTACTGGTGAAAGTTGTTCAGTTTCGTTGACTGAGCAATCCCTAACAGTATTTGGCACGCTGTCCCTTTACACCTTAGAATGTTTAAAAAATATACATATTGTTAAGCTCTTACCGCTGTAGTGCCTACAAAGCTACAAACGTTGATACTCGAGTTCAAGCGTGAAACACTTTAGTAAATATTTGCTCGTTGCGCTTATGTGAACTTTGCCTTTGCACTGCCGCGCGCACGAGTGTTGTTTCACAGGGTGAAGAGTGAAGAGTATAAACATAATTTTTGAAATATTACACACTAGCTTTCGGTATCGCGGTTAACAAATAATATTACAAAGCTTTACCCGACTGCGGCGATGCAAAAAGGAGGTTTTCACCTGTTCTCTGTTAACATAACTAATACATATAATTATTATAAATTATTTAACAAATTATCTGCTCTATAGTTCGAAAATTTCAATGAATATCACATCCTTGTACTTGCTACAGATATGCTACAGATGAGAATATTTTTTTGTTTCAAAGTTTTTAGTGTGTGATTTTTAAGAAGACGGGTTTTAGTTTTAGCCCTAGTTCTTGTACGTTTATATATTATACCTATTATATTATAATCATAAACGATATTCTATGACGCACGAATAGTATTGGAATTTCATGGATAAACTTGTTGCAATGTTTGCTATGTTTCAACATGAAAGAAGGACAAATAAACACATTAGCTAGTTGCCCATTAGTTATTTTCGTATTAGCATGTAATTTTAGTAATCATAAACTTCAGCTGCGGACTTAACAGAATTAATTCAAAACAATGGGGTAGGCAGAGCGTCAACGACTCAAACAAAAGTCCTACCGCCACGTTTGACAAGTTTTGAGGGTTGTTTGGCTCCAATAAACTACATAATATTTTATTTTTAGTGTTGAACTCGATACTTAAAAACAAATACTCGTAAACATAATCAGAACAATTTTCATAGAGAAATTATTCTGGTAAAAGAAAACAAATGTCCACTCTAGGGCTCGTATTTATAAAGCGATCTCAAAATGAGAGCAATATTGAGTGCGGATTTGACAGGTAAAATTTTAATTAATACTGGAATGACATTTGTGATACGAACTCAAACTCGCTGTCACTCTTGAGAGCTGATTATAAATACGGGCCTAAAACTCGTATGCCCCAACAGTCATCAGTTCTTACCACTTAAATTAGTACCTAAATTTTATTCAATCCCTTTAAATTACAGGAAATACATGAACAATGACCTAACACCCTATATTTCCACTTTAATGTAAATTGTGTATCATGACAAGATTGTAAAAAAAAGAGAACCAAATAAATAATAAAAAAAAAACACCCTATATTTGTAGTTTACAAAAAAAAAACTGTATGCATAAGCAGAATTAGATTTGCCTGTATAACTTTTCTATTTTATTGACACCCCGGGAAATTCCCGAACTACACAGCCTTTCCATATACCCACAAATTTATTCAACAAGAAAAACGCAGCGATAAGCATAAGAATGTGTGTTTATGCCCAAATATGCCGGTCCTTTCCACATTGAATATACAGGGTGTAAAAAAAATAAGATAACTTTTGGGTGTGAAACTGAACATCTTTCTCCAAGGAACTAAAGTCGAAATATAAAACTAAAATGACCCTATTCCATACAAAATGTCTGCAGCCGCTGACACCATTTTGTATGGAAAAAACTTTTTTTTTTATATTTCGACCTTTGTTCTTTGGGAAAATTTGTTCTGTTTTATAGGTAGGATATTATGGCATCCTAAAGTTTTGTCAACATTTTTTTTTTCTCTGTATACTGGGTGTGGATAGAAAGTGTATTTTTTTTACTATTCTTCTTGTCAAATGGGGTTTCGAGTATGTATCTACGATCTGATCTGGTGTCAGAGGTTTAGATAATGCCTCTGACATTGTTTATGTAAGAACCTTTCTTAAAGACTGCGACCGAGATCGCCAGCCTTAATACCCTCAGCTTATGCCTTCCGATCCATCTTTTTCTTTCAGACAATGTGATTGGCCCTGCACTGCATTGTCCAAACAAAAAACACACAACTCGGCTAATAGACAAATATAATGTGTTCCCCTGTGGGATTCGAACCCACGAAATTACTGAATGTGAAGCCAGTGGCTCAGACGACTTAGCCACACGGAGACAGTTAAGACCCTGTATCAGTTATATTGTAGTACAAATATTTTTCTGTTGAAAGAAAGCCACTGACCTAGAATTGAAGCATTGTCCAAGTTTATTTCCATGTATCTAGACAGAGGCGCGTGTGTTTGTGTGAGTGTGTGTGTGTGTGTGTGTGTGTGTGTGTGTGTGTGTGTGTGTGTGTGTGTGTGTATGTGTGTGTCTTTGTTCTAACACACAATAACTGTGGTAGGGCTTCGTGCAAAGTCCATCATAGGTCTGTTCTATCTAGTTGACAGTGCTATCGATCCGCGGAGAGCATGACTTAAATAAATCATGACTAAAAATTATTGTCGTTCCTCTCTGTTCTCTCAGGATAGAAAATGACAGGTGACCATTTTAGTCAAGATAATAAGTAGTGATTTTGTGCGCGGCCGAATTGCACGCACTGTTTGGCATAGGTACGTAATTTTTTTACAACTAAGGCCCATATTTATGAAGCGATATCAAGATTGAGAGCAATATTAAGTATGGGTTTGACAGGCTATTTTGTATTGAAATGACATTTCTGATACGAATTTAAACTCGCTGTCACTCTTGAGAGCTGATTATAAATACGGGCCAAAGAAAGGCTGAACCAAACATTTTACCAATAAGTCATTACTGTTTCGTTTCAAACTCGCCATAAAATTATATGGCAACATTCCAGAGCCTGTCCATTTCGGAAAAAACATCACTTCCATGGAAATAAACTTTGTTGATATCGGTTTTGTTTCGCTTTATGGAATAATGTAGTCTCAGTTTTGGGAATAAACACATTTTTTATTTTATTTTATTGTTTGTTTACCCATCGCCTGAATGCGCGAAGCAAAGAAGGTTATTTTAAACTCGAGAATGAATACCAACATAAGTAGGTACATTAAATTCATATCTGGATAAAATACCTACCTATATCTTACTGGTACCTGGTAGCCCCAGTGGTGCCGGGTTAGAATAGCATCACCCCATAACTTCCTGCGGGTGTCGTAAAAGGCGACTAAAGGATAAACCCAGGGAATGGACAGCAGCGTTCCCTGTGAATGGAAAACTTCTACTGCACTCACCAACCCGCCTGCCAAGCGTGGTAAGTATGGCATATAACCCCAATTTTGGGGAGGCCCATGTCCAGCAGTGGACTGTTGTGGCTGATGATAATCTTACTGGTTAGCAAGAGCATCAAAGCCAACGAATTTCTGGAGTGCCAAAAGTTGTAGAAGGGGTTTCAGCTAAAATTGCTATAGGTACGGAAACCACCGCAGACTTGATTTTTTTCCACTCTAGTCCATAAAAAATCAGGAGTACCAAAAGTAAAGGTACTTGCTGTAGAAGGCATTTCAGCTAAAATTGTTATGAATGCTGAAATCATCGGAACCCTTCACAAAATTTTTCAGACTGGCTAGAGAAGCAATCGTGATTTTTTTTCGACTCTAGTCCATATCCGTTTCCAAACACGACATGCCACCAAACCAACCCTTCAGCGACAGGTGTTTTAGGGTCGTGCTGTGCCCATCCAAACATCACGACAAGTTATGGTGACAGCTTACCATAACATATTAGCCTCAGGGGATGAACACATACTGTTTTCATGAGCTCGTCACCTCAAGGTTACAGGTCAGGTCACGTTCTGTTATACGGTGACAATGGTGTTAATTCAGGACGCACTATTACTAATTCTAATTCTTAGTAGCGCTGTCACTTTCTTAAATTTGACATAAGAACAGGATAGCAAACAAACACGTGACTTTGACATACTTAATTTGACGTACGGCGCTTTAAATAAGGAATGACCATAGAGCGTGCTCACTAATTTTAATTAATTTAAGCATTCTTATGTCAGATAAGAAATATCAAACTCACGTGTTTGTTTGCTATCCTGTTCTTATGTCAAAGTTAAGAAAGTGACAGCGCTACTAAGAATTAGAATTAGTAACTGGACGGCGTGAATTGGGGCCAATGACAGTATGAGTTTTCCCGTAGGAATGAAATATTTTCCTCAATATGATTTCTCGTGTAGGTATTTTTTTTAGAGTGGGTGGAATGTTTTGACTAGAGTAGTTTGTGTAGTGTTAGTATATGTTTTTTAATTAACTTAAATACAGTTTTAAAATCTGTACATTTTAAGTCTAATTTTTTATAGGAACAGCCTAGTTCTGTTCGCAGAAGTGATTTTAGCCTCAGTATAGCAATTTCATTTATCGTGTCCTGTATTTATTTAGTAACAAAATAAACACTGTTCACTTGTGACATTGTTAGAATGTCAATTTAATTAACAGTTAGTAACTTTGTCAATGCGGATTATACTGTCCTATGTCCACATTAGCTATTTAATTAAGTGGTCAAAGGGTAAAGTTATATAGCTTTAAGTTTGACGTGTGAAATAGAAAAATAATAGGCTAAAACGTGTTATAGAAAGGGTAGGTATATGCACCCGAAAAGATGTGAACTTGCCAATGAAACTGAACAATTTTCCCAAAGGAACATAGCATAGGTCGAAATACGAAAAAAATGCTTTTTACTGTACCTTCTTGGAGAAATGTATTGGGTTAGTTTCTCAATCCAAAAGCAATGACTGTGTATCTAAGGTGACCCAATAGTGTAATAAACGGTCAAGTTTTATTTTTTATGGTTCAAGAAATTTATTTACTCAAAAAAGAATTTAACATTCGCTTACTTTGAGAAATACATTCTCATTAGTAAAGTAATAAACATTGCAAGCAACTGAGCGTTAGCAAAACAAAACTATTCTATGTTAGTAATAACTAATAAGTAGTAAGGTAGGTAAGTAACAATAACAAAAATAAAAGTAAAAGTAGGTAAGGAGTCCATAAATATTTGATCGTAGTTGTAGTACCCTCAGAATCTTAAGGTTCTCGAAACCTTTGACCAAACCAACTAATTTTTTTGTGATATTTGACTGTAGAATGTAACTATACAACGTTTACGAAAACAATTTCTTCTAATATCATGTTGTCGGTTCAAAGAATGATACGATGGTTTCAGAGTTTTATTTAAATCCACCTAATAATAAGCAACTGACATGGTTTATATAAATAAAATAACCGACATGTGAACATACTCTCTGAATCGCGGAATCATCTTATTTGTCAGATAATTGGACTTGGTCAACTGTAGTCGTATTAATTGGTCCTCACAGTTCAGTTGATGATTATAATTGAGAAACTTCACGAAGGTACCGTTTTGGTGAAATTGCTTGGGTTAGCTTTACAATACAAAAAGCAATTACTGTGTATCTAGGGTAACCCAATAGTGTAATACACGGTGATGTTTCATAGTATTTTTTGGTGATATTCGAATGTACAATGTAATAAGTGTCTGACATAATTTGTTAAACGATTAACGACATCTGAGCGTGCTTTTAACACGATCAAACTTGTTAGCCCCCCCTAGGATTCCCTGTATCCGCGGTGCCATACACAGAAACAATCACAAAAATACCCAGACCTAGAATTATTATTCAAATAATTTAGGTACTTTCCGGAAATCGAACACAGAACCCTCTACGTCGCAGGCAGATATTCTGCCAAGTAGGCTATCGGAACGTCCCACTGTTTTCCTGTCAGTGTTCTACAATAACTAAGTTAGTTGATTTGCAATTAACATTTACAATTCTAACCTCTCCTTCGATTAGAAGTTTGCAGCTAGTTACTTGTTTTGCTTTAGTTGTACCGTTGGAGTCTCGGTTCAAGATTGAAATCATTTACTTCCTTGACTGAACCGCAGATTGAATAATAGTGCAGACTGAACAAAGGAATATTTTATTGCTTCAGAACGGTTTGGCTATCTCCAAATGATAGACAATAGCTGGGTAGTTCTCCTACGGAAATGATATGCCGGAAATTTTTACTATTTATTACATAAAAACTCAAACATTTTTAAAAATATGTTAATTTACCAACATACAAAAAGCTATATACTATTCACATTAAAAAGCTTGTAGTTGTAAAATTATTCTAATTAATGTTTTTAGACGGACATATTATAATCCTGTCCTGTCACATAAAAAACAAAGGATTTTAGTCAGGACCCGTTCACATCACGACCTTGACGTAACTATCCATAGATTTTTGAAGTGTCAGAACAATAATAAGTCCGTCTAATACTGCCATCCTTTTCTGTTCAAGACGGAAAATGGTGGGTATTGTTTTATTTTAGTTAAATCTGGTTTACGCCGAATCGTGGTCAATTTATTCTACTACTTTATAGTGTGGTAAAAGTTTGTTTATTAATTTATATCCTGTTTATTGTTCACAGGTAACACGAAAATACAAAAATACCTAAATTGTGACAGAACAGGTAAAAATAAATTTCTTCCAGCTGACCTACGCAAGTTAGACAAAGTTGAAATTGAAAGAAATTTTAATATATTCATCATTGGCCGCTTATCAACCTCACCTATACATACTTATGCATACTTAATTCGTTATAATTACAATACTGACATAAATTAATATTAATAATGTCATTTAATCATCTGTAATTAATTTCACTAACGTGATGTAATTCAGTAATCGTGACTGATTCGGTTTTCCTTTTTTTATTCTGTATTACGGCCTGGCCACAGAATTATAACAGCGATCATATTTTTTATAACCTTGACATTTCAAAGCGGTTGCACGCTTCATGGTTACGAGTAGAAACATCGAAGGAAAAATAAATAAAATCGTGATAATAATCCTTTTGAACGGGATAATTATCACGATTTTTTTTTTTTACTTCTTCTTCTTTTTTAACAGTAACAATATAGAACTTATTCTGGCAACAGAACCGTAGGTGTGAGTGCGAGTGAAAACTAATGCCATGCGAGCGGGAAATCACATTTTTATCACGCTGCTGCTCGCATTGTGAGAAAATTTCCCTGATTATTGCACAGTATGACAAGGAGGAGAGGATACGCCATGATAGTCATGGTACACACACAGAGCCAAGGAATAAGGTACACAAGGCCGATCGAATCGTGTGAAGTTTTCTCTGAAAATAATTTATTGATTTTCATGAAATTTCGTATAAATTATTCATATTAGCAAACTGCACAAGTATACCATTTCAATAAAATCTATAAATTATTTTAGAGAATTTTTTATCCGTTTCGAGCGACCTTGTGTACCTTGGCTAATACACATGGCCAGGCCGTTACAGTGCCGAATTTCTGTAGGTACCTACGCGGGACATGTCATTACCGTGATCCGGTTAGGAGTCTTGACACGTCGGTGAGGGTTCGTTAGCCAAGACGTGACTTTTTAGGAGGAATTACATGGACGGATCCAGGGAGGTGACCTCACGTCAATCGTTTTTATGTGACTCAAATTCTGTGGTAAATTGTAACAAATATCAGGTTTAAAAGGTTTGGATTATACAAATACAAATACAAAATACTTTATTTCCACAAAAACAAATTACCGAGACAATAGACACATATAAACATATATTAAAAAATTAACAGTCAGGTAGGCTCAGAGTAGGTAAAACAGTGGAAAAGGGTGTGGACACAGCCAGGCTGTCGTATTTAAAACCTTTTTTGTTGGCATACTTATTATGGTAGGTAATTCAGATTTACATTGTACGTCAGTTGTACAAAATCTTTAATAAAAATCTTTAAATACACAGTAAAAAATGGTTTTAAAGATTTTTAAATTCACACGATAACATTCATTCAATTGCCTCGATATTTCGGTACCGTTGTGCACTTCATGGTTTCGAGTTGACAAAAGTAAAAAACTGGTTTCTTAGAAAGGAAAAAGTAGGGACTTGTGAGGGAAGATAAATAAAATTTTAATAAATATTAAATATACCTAATAAATTAACTGACTAATTTTCATAGTTACCCTCAGGCCCCCATTTGACCCCACTTATACATTACCTTAATCCATCCCTGTATTATTTTGCCGAAAAGTCAAAAAACAAGAATTTAACACTGTCCTTGCGATTGCAATGTTAAAATTCCGAGGCCACTCCTCTAATCCTAAACCAGATGTCAAATCTTGTGGGAGTTGGTTCCGCTTCGTTCCTGCTAGATTGTACAGTACGGGGCCATTAATGTTGCACATCACACCTAAGAAATACAGAGTTTTATTTCCCATTCATTTTTTTAGGATTTTCGCACACACAGAGCTATTTTATTTCATAAATATAAAAAGTAACAAACCAAAAATCTACATACATACATACATAAAATCACGCCTTTATCCCAAATGGGGTAGGCAGAGCGAAAACGACCTAAATAAGGTCGTCCCGCCACGTCTGACAAGTTTTGAGGGCTATTAATTACAGATTATTATGTAGGTAGTGTATTGCTTTAGTGACGGGTTGTCAGCCCATCGCCTAAATTGCAATAATTGAAACCCTCGTATCCCTTAGCTGGTTTTTACAGCATGCCCGGGAGGAGATGCAGCTGGCACATTCTATGTTTTTCCATCGCTCCCAGTCCAGCATGGAAGCAAAAATCTAAATTATGTAAAAAAGTGAGTCGATAACTATCATCATTGAGTTGAATTCCAACTATAATTTGTAATCACCATGTTGACTATCACCTCGGTAACTCAGTTGGCAGAGCGATGGAACGGCATCAGAAGGTCGCAAGCTCAAAATACATTTACAATAAATTTACAAATGCCTGCGGTGAATTTTAAATTTATTACTGTTCATGCTCCAGTCATTATAATAAGTGCGACGAAGGCAGCGCTCTACAGGGCCGAAATTAGCTAATGTGCTATATTTACGGCCACGTACTGTACTGTACCTCGTTGGTTCAAATGGATTATGCTAATAAGACTCCAATGTTGTCGCTATGAAACTACAGGATATTAAAAGCTAAGAGTATAGAAGTTTTAGTTTTTAGTTAGGGGTTGCATTGACAGGAATATGAGTAAAACCTTAACATAAAATTAAATATTCAAATAATTTCATTAATTCAAAACTAAACCTTAACCACAAATCACTTTCATCATGCTATAATTCAATTAACAAATTTTAAATCTTTAACAAAGCAATAAACATTTACTTAGCTGAACGATAAATAAGTAAAAAGCATTATTAGTCAAAGCAAAGTGCTCGACAATTAAAATAGCCTTAACTTACATTGAGGAGCGAACAGAGCTGCGACGGTGGCGCCATCAGTTTTAAATTAATTCATTTTCCTGAATATTTTACGCTTGGCGAGAATCGCAAGTAATTCTCCATTGTATAATCCATACTATAATAATTCATTATTATTTAAGCATTGTGTTAAATATTGTGCCAAAAGTGGCCACTTTTAGCACATTTGTAATGCTTTATATTTCAGATACGATTAATTTAAAACTGATGAAGACGAAGGAGGGGCCGCAAAGTGCGAGTTTCTCAGTCTTCTTCTTCATTGTGATATATTTTTATTTCATTTTGTGACATGGATATAATTTTATTTCTAATAGACTCGCTTGTGATCTTAATATCTAAAAGTGTCCTTATAAATCTATTTGAAAAAAGATCTGTGCCGAACACACGTGTTAGAAGTGAAACTTCTTTGACATTTTTGACATTTTGACTTCTGTTTCAGTGGTGCGTGACGTATTTCCGTGACGCGACCTTGAAATTTTACTTTCAACGCACCTCAAGAAGTTTCACTTCCATAAATGATTTTACTTTGACTTTGATGGCGCCACCGTCGTGCCACTGTTCGACCCTTAAGAAACTCAATGGAAGGGTAACTCGATAGCCCGCACAAAATGGCGGAACGATGACGTCACAAGATGGCAGCCACTCACTGCCAATTAACTTGGAAATTCGAATTAGTAATGATCCATTGGCGTTGTAATTGTTTTTGAATGTTCTTTGTTACGGTTATGGCGCTTTTAAATTTTTGGCCAGATTGCGAGATTTTCCGATATTTTCCCGGAGTAAAAATAGGGATAAAGACGTGATTTATGTATGTAAATATATTCTTGCCTACGATTAGCGGAGTTTTTCTTAAATTAACTAATATTTTGTGTAGAATAGTAGGCTTTAAGATTAGAATAGACTTATAATTTATTTTGTGAATTCAAAAATCCTTTGTAACAAGCAAAGAAACACTCAAAATAATATTTCACTTTGTAATATTGGTAGCAATTCGTAGTAGCGAAATCATGACTTAACAAGTATGAGTCTATAATCTGTCATTTTATCATGAGAGAACATTATAATATAGAGACGACAGTAATTTTTATTCAAGACACGTCAAGATTTAGTTAAGTCGTGCACTCAACGAATCGAAAGCATGAGCTGCTGTAGAAATGAACTACTATTTTGTATAATTTTATCAATAAATGAGCTGGAACTGTCTATTTACTAGCTCAATTTGCATTTTCAAATTAGGTTACACTCTGAAATTGGTGATAGAGTTTAATACCCAATGAAGTGGAATATTGTACTCTATACTGGAGACCCAGATGGTGTAGTGGATTGGGCCGCGGTTCGGAACAGGAGGTAATGGTTTGAATCCCACCACGTACCAATGTGTTTTTCGGTTTTCGAATTTCATATGTACGTTTTATTCGGCGCTTTTACGGGAATGGAAAACATCGTGAGGAAACCTGCACACACCTACGAAGAAATTCAAAGGTTGTGTGTAACCTAATCTAGGATTGGGTCTGGTTTCCCTTCTGGGTTGCGGAGGTCAGATGGCAGTCGCTCTGTGTAAAAACCAGTACCCTCGTTCAATCCGTAACACACAAGGTAAGACAATGAAATGTCACAGCGTTAATAGCCCAGAAGCATTGTGCTTTAATTTTTCATTTTTCTAGCGTTCTTTACGCTAACATGTTCACAATTTGTTTAGTATATGAGTTGAGGAATTACTGAAGTCTGTAACACAGTGTATACTACCACAGACTTCAGGGTTACTATTGATTGTAAGACTTTATACATGTTAAAAATAAAGAAATTTATTTATTTATTTATTTACTAGCTGGTGCCCGCGACTTCGTTCGCATTGAAGTATACGAAAGTAATAAATAGTTCTTAAATCACAGAATTTCTCTATCTTGCCCGCTGTAGCTAAAACAAACAATTGCTCAACGCTACTCACTCGTGACGTGAACATGCAACATACAACTGGCCGAAGCAAAAGCATTTGGATCTTTGATCCACCCCAGCAGCCTTAAGAGTTTGACCTTGGGATTTGTTGATGGTCATTGCTAAGCAGAGGCTTTTAGGAAACTGTGTGCGCTTAAATTAGAACGGGAAATTGTTGGAAATGAGTGGAATTCTTAGTATAAAAACAGTTTTGCCCGTTCTACATCCAGTGAGAATCTAAGCATTCTTTACTGATTTTTGTGAGATTTTGTCGTTTTCGAGGCATTGCTACTTACAATAAAGTAACTTACCTACTTTAAAAACAACAACAAAGCAACAAATAACCAAACCGCAAAGAATAACCCGAAAAAAAAATCTATCAAAATCGGTTAAAAAACAATCGAAATTCAATTTCCTGTCTACCCCCTAAGTCATTTCGCGTGATTATTTATATCCTTGTTTACTGTCCAGGTAAAACTCAGTCAGATAAAAAAAGTCCCATCAAAATCAGTCCAGTAGTTTCTGAGATTTAATTTCCTGCCTAGCCCCTAAGTCTATTGGCGTGATTATTTATATCCTTGTTTACTGTCCAAGAAAAACTCAGTTAAATGAAAAAAGTTCCATCAAAATCAGTCCAGTAGTTTCTGAGATTAAATTTCCTGCCTACCCCCTAAGTCATTTCGCGTGATTATTTATATCCTTGTTTACTGTCCAGGTAAAACTCAGTCAGATAAAAAAAGTCCCATCAAAATCAGTCCAGTAGTTTCTGAGATTTAATTTCCTGCCTAGCCCCTAAGTCTATTGGCGTGATTATTTATATCCTTGTTTACTGTCCAAGAAAAACTCAGTTAAATGAAAAAAGTTCCATCAAAATCAGTCCAGTAGTTTCTGAGATTCAATTGCCTGCCTACCCCCTAAGTCGATCGGCGTGATTATTTATATCCTAGTTGGCGTGATTATTTATATCCTTTTATATCAATTTTTTAACTTTTTAGGGGACGACCGCGAGCTGATATTGTTCTTAAGTACTTTTGGCGAAAACACATCGATACCGCGTTTTAAAATCGTACAGCGACATCTATCGGGCTTTCGGAACAATAAGGTCATTCTTCCTCTCATAATGTACCTACATTGCAGGGTAAATCGCCTGATTGACCGAAAAGAAAGAATATCCCGTGCTTCGGAGGGCACGTTGAGTTGAGGCGTCGGTGCCGGTCACCGTCTGGCCCTGATTGATGAATGAATAAAGTCTTATCAAAATTGGTGCAAGTTACCTATAAAGTAGGTTTGGATTGGAATGAAAATCGACGATAACTTTTTTTCTACTTAACCGATTTCGATGAAACAAAGTCTATACACTGCTCTGAGATATGCCAAATCAATAGATGAAAACTGCATGAAAATCCATCAAGTGGTTACGAAGATGTGCCCGGACAAACGGACAGACAGACAGAAAGACAGACAGAAAGACAGACAGAAAGAAAGACAAAAAATTCTAAAAAAATAAATTCGTGTACTGTTGGTCTTCTTGTATCACCCTGACTTCATTTTAGTCAATTTCCTTCATTGTACAGACAAACCGGGTCCTACTGTTTTATTATATGTATAGATTTAATATATGTAAAGTTTTAAGCCCCTTCCTGTTCACGCAGAACTTCAACAGTACCACCGTTTACAATCCCGGCGAACATAATTGTGGGAAGTTGGCAACACTGCCCGTAAACATATTCAATAAAAGTTAGAGCCTCGCGCAGACGCTGGGTAATTACATCACAAACTAGTGATGTCAATTTTAAATACGATACTGATAATGTAACGATTCGTAATACCTTCACCTACCAATAGTTCAGTCATATTTTTGGCAACTATTTTGGAGACATTTATCTAAATGCAAAGCCCTTCTAAGAGCACTGCCATCTTGATAACATTAAACTTTCAGGGTTCCCTATCCGAAAGGAAACAGCGGAGCGGAATACGTACCGAACCGTTCGTGTTCAAGTCTGATTCACATTTGGCCGGGTTTTTATACTTTACTTTTCGTTTTTACATGTAAGAATAAATCTGTACTTAATAGCAATATGCTTACAAGTACATATAGCTTGAATAGAGCCTATCAAAAATTGAAAATTAATGCTTATTTCTGTATGTTTTTCCAGTATCATCAATTTTATTTTAATTGGTTTTATTTCAATATGCAAATATTTCAGAGACTGAAAGTTTTATCACGTTTTATCATCAATATTAATTGAAGAAATTGTGCTTTTAGAATACTTTTTAATTCATAAGTTTACAATATTCTTGTTAATTAAAAACCACGTTTTATTTTTCAATTTAATTTATTTCAATTAATTTGCTTGTGCATGTTTTCGATAGATAAACGGATTTAAAGGAGATTGGTGATATTCCATATCGCAAATAGATGGTACTGAAAACCACATAGTTGACCCAGTGAATATTTAGTTTCCATTTTTATATTTGAAAAAAAAAAACATTAACACTTTAAGTTTCAAGTTTCCTTAATATAGATGAAATAAAAAATATCGATAAAAAGAATCAGTATCGATAACAACACATTCATACATCACTTCGTCTATGCTTTTCCTCATGATTACTGTTCTCGTGATATCTCGCTCTGAAAGGGCTTCAGGCGCTGTAAGGCTTATACCATGGAGCCGGCGGGGGCGAATGCGTTTTGAATTTAGATTAGATTAGATTAGATTTATTTATTTCATAATAATCAATTTCATAGTTACATTGCAATAATAATAAAAATGTCCAAGGATAATATGATCGTCAAAAATAAAATTTATATAATACAATAAAATATAAATGTCAAACAAAGGAAAATGGAGCAATAGCTAAAATGTACACAATAAAGAAACAATGTCAAATATTAAAAATTAAATGATCCAAAAGCTAGAATGTACACAATAAAGAAACAATGTCAAATAATAAAAATCAAAATCAAACCTTTTATACCTTTAATCTTTGTTTCTAGATTTAGACCACACATTTGAAAAAACCTTGTCAATGAACTTTTTAAGAGCGTTTTGGCCACATGGGCCTCCCCAAAATATACGGGGTGTAAGGGACAGCGTCCCGCAAACTTATAGGGGTTGTTCAGTCAACGATACTGAACAACTTCCACCCATTTTGCTTTTTCATACAAAATTACGTTACGACCTCGATCAGACAATTTGTATGGAAAAGCAAATTTTTTCTTTCATTTCCTGAAAATAAATCCTGGTGATAGTTGTTCAGTATCGTTGACTGAGCAACCCGTATCAGTTTGCGGGACGCTGTGAGCGCAGTAGAAGTTTACCATTCACAGGGAACGCTGCTGCCCATTCCCTGGATTTATCCTTTAATCGCCTTTTACGACACCCGCAGGAATTGACGGGGTGATGCTATTCGAACCCGGCACCGCACGGGACACTATCATCAGGCACTATTTAAAAATCAAAACCTTCAGCATTACCTACATAAAATCCGCTTGCACTTTCTCCGCTTCCACCGCCACCATGCTCTTATCCTGAATGTAATCAGGCTAAAACAATTTTCGTTCTCAGTTTTACATTATTATGTTTGCATAAGAGTGCTAGTAAGAAGATACGTAAAAGATATTTATGTTGCCGAGCGCGTTTCGATAAATTAATTTGTGTAAAATTGGTTTAGACCTAAAGAACCTTAATTTATTTTAGTAGGGTAGGGTGTGTTTCTGCCTGTTTTAAGCGAAAAACTAAGTATTTATCTTACTGCCAGGTAGATTATCAGCAGTACCTTTGTACAATTTATTAAAAAAAAATGTAAAATAAATAAGTTTTCTTGTTTTATACTGGAAATAAAATAAAAGTTTGACCAAGAAAACATATTTATCTATTCACAATCAGAAAATGTCGACAGAAATGTTTGTTGCCGCAGCTTCTTCTTTCCATTGAAAAGAGCATGGCATAATATACTATCAACAATAAGGCTCGTATTTATAAAGCGATCTCAAGATTGAGAGCAATATTAAGTATGGATTTGACAGGTTGTTTTGTACTGGAATGACATTTCTGATACGAACTCAAACTCGCTGTCACTCTTGAGAGCTGATTATAGATACGGGCCTAAGTATATTTTTCTCGTAAAGGTTTGTGCAGCCTGTCACTCCTTGGTACAACGAGATGCATCTTCGAGCAGCTTCACGCTGCATCACGTCTCTTGCCGGTGTAAACTGACCCTAACCTAAACTACGATAGATACACACTGTGGGTACACACACGACTAAAATTTTTTTTTTCATCACATACCTCGCAACGCAACCTAATTGGATGAAGCCCAAAGCACTCAGCCAACTGCTCTGGAGAGGGTTTGCAGCATTGTTACTTGAAGAGTTGGCAACATTTCAAATAATTTGATGCAATTAAAAAGCGATTTTAGGGGTATTCGGTAAGATCGTATCAGACATTTATGATTTTCCATAGAGGTTTGCGAATTTTGATTCGAGTGAATTAAATACTGGGTGTAAGGTACAGCGCACCACAAACTGAACAACTTTAACCCAGGACTTTTTTTTCAGAAATAAAAAACTGGCTTTTCTATACATACTGTCTCGAGATGGTCATTTTATATAGTATGGGAAAGTCAAAAATGTTTTTTCATTTTCTGGAAGAATTTCCTAGTTTGTTCAATTTCATTGACTGAACAACCCCTATCAGTTTCTGGTACACTGTCCCTTACACCCGGTATACGTCTCAGTCTGTTCGTTCACCAGCCTTCGTACAAGTATGACAAAGATAACGCTCCACTCCAGCTCTACAAACCTAAACTTAGCCGTGTGCTATATTTATGGCCCTCTACTGTACCTACACGCGCAAAAATAAAATGAATGATGAAAGCCAGGGACTGGAATCAGTTAAAAATAACTTGATGGTATCACGTGAACCCACGTAAATAAACATTTGCTTTTTATACTACAACTGTTCTACGTTACATAAATTAGCATTTTTATTACAAATATATACAGGGTGTAAAAAACAAGTAAAATACTTACATACATACATAAAATCACGCCTTTATCCCTAACGGGGTAGGCAGAGCAAAAACGACCTACACAAAGGTCGTTCGTTTTGAGGGTTATTACCGATGATAAGATATGTATATTGCTATAGTGACGGGTTGTCAGCCCATCGCGTAAATTGCAATACACTGAAACCCTCGAATCCCTTAGCTAGTTTTTACAGCATGCCCGGGAGGAGATGCAGTTGGCAAATTCTATGTTTTTCTACCACTCCCAGCATGGAAGATATAATCATCTCCCTATCCTTTTTCCTGTGTTTCACGGTGTCGATCTAGTCTAGGGGATTAATGTAACGCGTTTTATATCCAGTTTTTATAACAAAGCAGCGAAAAAGTACACTTCTTCTTCTCCCTCTACTGATTCGTATGCCCGAGAAGAGAAGCAGCTGAAACATTCTATGTTTTTCTACCGCTCCAGGTAAGTACACACAATTTTCCCGGATAAGAACTCGATTAGTCCGGTACACGAATAGACGTGTCTGCGGTGGCGTGCCTCGCATTACCAGCTTCCCTGTTCATAGGCTCTGTGCTGTTGTGTTATGCTCTCGTAATAGGGTTGGGATCTCCGGTAAAACCATGAAAATATTTAAATAGCTCACAATCATAAAATATGCTTCCGAAGAATAATCCATACATCATCATCTTCCTAGCCTTTTTCCCGTATCGCTCGGGGTCGGCTACCCGATCTAGGTGATTGAACGAGGGTACTGGTTTTTACACAGAGCGACTGCCATCTGACCTCCGCAACCCAGAAGGGAAACCAGACCCAATCCTAGATTAGGTTACACGCAACCTTTTGAATTTCTTCGTAGGTGTGTGCAGGTTTCCTCACGATGTTTTCCTTCACCGTATAAGCGCCGAATAAACGTACATATGAAATTCGAAAACCGAAAAACACATTGGTACGTGCGTGGTGGGATTCGAACCACGACCTCCTGCACAGAAGGCCGCGGCCCTATCCACTACACCATCCGGGCTTCCGAAGAATAATCCATACGAATGTTATAAATGCAAAAGTAGCTCTGTCTGTTTGTTCGTTACTCTTTCACGTTTAAACGGCTGAACTTATTTCAATGAAATTTGGCAGGACGTAAGATGGTAACCTGGAGACGGACACAGGCTACGTTTTATTGCAAGATAATACCTTATTCAGTAAAGCTAGTTAATATTAAGAACTGCCTTCGTGGTCTACTTAGTGGTCTGAGGGCTTGTCCTTTGTCTTGTACGAGTAGAGTAGCTTAAACAATGCTAAACTAACTGCCTCCGTGGTCAAGTGGTCTGAGCCATGGGCTCACGATCCGGAGGTCCTGGGTTCGATTCCCAGGGGGGAACACAAAGTTGATACTTGTCTATTTATCATTTTGTGAGATTTTCCCCAGTTTGGTTAGGACAATGCAGGCTGTATCCACCTAATTGTCTGGAAGAAAACGGATTCCGTGCTTCGGAGGGCACGTTAAGCCGTCGGTCCCGGTCACTGTTTCTAATAGTGGTCGTTACTGGTCGATGTTGCTCCACGTCCGTAGGAACTACCTTAAAAACCCTACACGTGACCCCGGGCGGTGCTAAGAGTGCAACACAACCGGCTGCTGCATCTGTCCTCTGGACCTCGCAGCAAATAATGCCATACGATAAATAAATAATGCTGTATTGAAATATATAAATCTTTTTGCTAATTTTCGCGACACTTGCGAAAATGAGAGCCTCAGAAACTTTACGTTACATAAATATTTTACCCTATCAACCTCATGAAAATTAGTTCTTGCAATAATTTAACCCCATTTGCGAAAAAGGATTTTAATTATCAAAGTTTCCTTGCAGCAGTCAACATGTTACCCAGGTGGGTTCAAAAGTAACAAGTTAATTAGAACATTTTCATTTGATACGCAAATAGTTTCCAACAACGGACCAACTAATGGCTGCCCCTAACTATTAAAATAGAGTCCATATTTGAACCTGCTTCAGAAGGGATTCATTTGTACGATTTATATAGGGTGTTAGGGACAGCTTCCTGCAAACTGATAGGGGGTGCTCAGTCAACGAAACTGAACAACTATCACGAATAAAGACTTTCAGAAAAGAAGAGATAATGGCATTCCCGTACAAATTGTCTCATCGAGGCGCTCATTTTGTATAGCAAAGTAATTTTCATTTTCATTTCCTTTGAACTGTAGGTATTTATTTAGTTCATGAATTTTTTTCTTCATAATCAATATTCTTGTACAGTAAAAAATTACGCAGTGTTAATATAGTAATGTGCTATATACTAGCCCTTTCATTTTGATCCCCCATAGCATATATTTATATTTAAATAAATTGCGGCCATCTTGGATTTCGAACACAAGCGGTGAAATCCCAAAGCTCTAAGGCCCGTATTTATAATCAGCTCTCAAGAGTGACAGCGAGTTTGAGTTCGTATCAGTAATGTAATTTCAGTACAAAACGACCTGTCAAATCCCTACTTAATATTGCTCTCAGTCTTGTGATCACTTTATAAATACGAGCCTAAGAGAATTTTTTTGGATTCAACGAAGTCCAAAATCCCGGAAAAGTTCCCTCAGCAATTTGTTTTTTGCTTCACCTAGTCTAGTTACTTAGAAAACTGGCGCATATATTTTGTATGAGCAAAACTTTGTTTATCAGCTGAGCGTTGTAATTGTTCAAAGTGCGAACTCAGTTTGAGCATGACAAAGTTAGTTGTTCGCGAGTATAACTGTGTTAAATTGGTGTAAAATAGTTTTAGTTCCAACGCGTGTTCTAGTAATCTATGTAACGTATACCGCAGTAATGGTGTTGTCTGTTCTCCTTAGTAAACTGATAGAGTCTGTGCGAAAAGAGAACAGGCATAGAATCTGAGGGAGCACATTTGTATTAACTATCCCACGGCTGGTTGCGTGGCGTTTATGCCTAGTCTTTGACCTAAAACCTCCAAAATTTAATGTAGAAGGCTACTGTTAAAGACTTGGGCATAATCCTCACACGACCAAATGTTAATAATTGGGCTCTGGCGGGGCTGAGTAAACTTGCATGTGCTAAATATGAATAAAAGAACGCTTAACTTTAAATAAACTTATATTTTTTCAGCACGATACAATAAAATACATTTTGACCGAAAGCCATTTTGTAAAAGAAAGAGATAGCAATATAAAACAAAAGAGATAGAATTAGTCATTTCGAAAAAGGTTCTAATATCGGTTCTCAACATACCCCGACAGTTAATTAAATACAAATGCGCGCCCTCAAATTCCATGTTCTCTTTTCGCACAGACTCTACACCATAACGAAACTGATAATTTTAGACAGAAAATAGAAAAACTGGTTTTGAAATTGGATTTAAAACTGTGGTAGCGTAAAATGTACCTAAATGCGTTGACGCTAAATACAATAAAAAGAGATCTCAATAATACGGGATTACTTCGAAGAGAGTGCACTAACTGAAAGGGGTGTTCAGACAAAAAAACAACCTAGCCTTCACAAAAGTTTTTCAGGGACATGCAAAGAATATTTCTCCAGACAAAATTACCACTTTTTTTTACAAACTAATTTGTTTACAGTTCAGACAGTTTATGTATGGTATGAGATATTTTTTTCATATCTCTAAAGAACCTTTTTGTTGAAGTTGTTTAGCGTTGTCTAACCTAAACAACAGGGATAAAGCATAACTTTACGCGCGTGTGTGTGTGTGTGTGTGTGTGTGTGTGTGTGTGTGTGTGTGTGTGTGTGTTTCCGAATATTTATATAATACAAACCGTCTTCTTTTTGCCCATGCAGGATATACTTCCGAGAAAAAAAGAAAATGCTTATACTTAATTTACTGATAAATCTCCTGCACTCTGAGGTCACACGACCAAACGACTTGTTAGGAGTCAAATGAGTCTGTGAAAGAGCCAATTTTTCCCCGCAATTGCTGTAAGGGATAGTGTTGTGCCAGTATCGATTATTTAACTATCGATGGTAGATGGTAAATGATATGATAGTACCTAAAGTTGCTTTTGTAGTATCAGGAAAATTCTTTTTGAGAGTGATAGAAGTCAAAAGTTTACTTAAAAGCTAGTTCATCCGGAGCGAGTAAGAAGCGATATTTCTTCTTCAAGACTCTAACTATCGACTAACTATCGATATCAATAGTGAACAGCACTATCGGCAGCGCGTGACGTATGACTGCTATAAAGTACGTCGTCTCGCAATTTGTCCGGCGTCTAGTTCGTCCGGAGGAGGAAGTAAAAAGCGATATTTCTTCTTCAAGACTCTTACTATCGACTAACTATCGAGATCGATAGTAAACAGCACTACCAACAAAGCGGGGGAGTTAAGACCGCTCTACAGCACACTGATGCATTGTTTACCCGGTTCTTACTCAAACTATAGACTAAATATCGACATTGATAGTGAACAGCACTATCAGCAAAGCGCGTGACGTATGACTGCTATAAAGTACGTCGTCTCGCAATTTGTCCGGCGCCGCCTAGTTCGTCCGGAGGGAGTAAGAAGCGATATTTCTTCTTCAAGCGCATATTGATATAACCAAGCTTGGAGGTATTGGCTTGCTTCACATGAGTGTTTCCCGCAAACTGATAGGGGTTGATCAGGTTTAAAAAAATACGGGCTGCACACACTCTTGACCAATGTTTCCAAACTCTAAAAAACAGTATAATGAAAGGAAATAATAAATGATAGACAGAGAACTGATGATAGGTACTTATACTAGGTTTTTTTAACGTTGCGTTCAGTGTTGCCACAGCCCCTTTGCCAAAAATAACATAAGTTAGGTCGAAAAGTAACATTTTGGCCACAAAAACTTAATTTGTAACTGTACTGGTGGTAAATAAAGATTTATTTTTTGTGTACATTTATTTATCTCCCTTTTGGTCTCCGATTTATTATTATTATTATGTGTTTCACCATTATCTCGGGACTATAGAGTCTCGACATGAGAGGGTCAAAAATAACGTAAAATGTTACTTTTGTAACATTGTTTCAACACTGGTTGCGTTATCGATACCAACTTGTTTTGAGGCCCATAAACTGCTTGTTCTTTACAACTGTAAAGGAAGTCCACCGCAAAACATATTTTTGTAACAAGGTTATTGTCTGCGGTTCCGAAGTTTGAACAAAGCAAGGAAAAAGGTGTTTATGGCCTGCAAAACAAGTTGGTATCGATAAGGCAACGTTAAAAAAAAGGAGTATACAAAAAATACATTTCATACGATCACATAATTTTAACGAAGAGGTCTACTCAAGTTACAAAAAGTTTTTAATGAGGGAAAATTGATACCGGATATCCAACAAAGGTGATCAAACTGGGATTTTGGGTAAATAATGTAGGTAGGTTTGTACTTACATAACAAAGAAGCAAAATTCTGATTATGTGGTGAAAAAATCTGGTGATGTAAAGTTACTCTTTTTCTCTGTCTTTACAGCATGTAAGCATGCTGTGAAAAACAGGAAAGATGACAGTAGCTCTGTGTAAGGCTCGTATTTATAAAGCGATCTCAAGATTGAGAGCAATATTGAGTGCGGATTTGACAGGTAATTTTGTACTGGAATGTCATTTCTGATACGAACTCAAACTCGCTGTCACTCTTGAGAGCTGATTATAAATACGGCCCTTAAAACAAGTATCCTCGTTCAATTCCCTAGATTAGGTAGCCGATACCGTGAAATACGGGAAAAGACTTGGACTATTATAGACTTGTTTATCAGTCTGTCTGTCCTGTAGTTTATTTAATAACAGCAAGTCACAGGACGTTGAACTGCAATATTTTCCGACGCGACAACGGACCAGCTGTAAACGAAAAGTCACCTAGCCTGCCTGCCCCGTGGGGCCAGGAAAACTACGATTGCTTTCTTGAGAAAAACCATTCACCATCGGGCAATGTGGGGCCAGAAAAACTACTATTACATACATACATAAAATCACGCCTCTATCCCTAATGGGGTAGGCAGAGCAAAAACGACCTAAACATAGGTTGTTCCGCCACGTCTGACAAGTTTCGAGGGCTAATACAGATGATGATTATGTATATTGCTATAGTGACGAGTTGTCAACCCATCTCCTAAATTGCAATACACTGAAACCCTCGATTCCCTTAGCTGATTACAGCATGCACGGGAGGAGATGCAGCTGACACATTTTACGTTTTTCTATCACTCCCAGTCCAGCATGGAAGTTAAAACTACTATTGCTTAGAAAAAATCGTTCTGGACAACTTTTGTTCTGCGAATTCAGGAAAAATCTAAAAGAATTATTCATACAAATTGGGCCGTTCATACAAAACGCTTATCGTGCCCTACGATGAACGATATGCTTTTTCTTACAAAGAATTCAGCTTGCATTGTCCTTACAAAACTAAAAAAAAACTAAGTGAAAAAATAAAAATTGTATCACCTTAGTGGTTGGTCCCTTTGAGAATCCAACTCACACACAACTTCCGGTTTCAAATCCTACGAATGAATTAAGTAGTGTTGCAGCAATATATAGAACTATCGATAGTACTATCGATAGTATCGTGACCTCGGAAAAAAGTAAGAATATCGATAGCCCTATCGATAGTATCGATACTATCGATAGTATCAATAGTATTAACGTCAACCAATAATACTGATTTCCAAGAGCTATCGATACTATCGATACCTACATATACAACGTGTAACAGAAAGGGTATATGCATCGAGAAATGTGTGAATCTACCCATGAAACTGAACAACTTTCCCTAAGGAACATAGGTCGAAATACGAAAAAAAAAATTGACTTCCCATACTAAATACGCTATCAGCTGATGCAATTAGTATGAAAGGTCACGACTTTTTTTTCGTTTTTCGACCTATGTTTCTTAGGGAAAGTTGTTCAGTTTCATGGGTAGATTCCTAGTAGATTCACACATTTCTCGATGCATATACCCTTTCTGTTACACCCTGTATAGGCCTATCGATATTCTAACTGATTTTCAAGGGCAACTATTGATAGTCAAACTATCGATAGTCCTGCAACACTATAGAATTAAAGTATCACTCCGCTTGTTTCCTGGCGGTACATGGACCGGGTACTGGTGTGCAGTGGTGTAACAAATAACCCGGCTGCTTCGTGTCAAAAGTATAATTACCTCCGTGGTCTAGCGGTCTGAGCCATGGGCTCACGACCCGGAGGTCCCAGGTTCGATTCCCGGCGGGGGACAAATGACTTTGTGTTGCTGTTTCTAGTTTGGTTAGGACTTGATCACCTGATTGTCCGTAAAGTAAGATGATCCATGCTGTCGGATGGGCATGTAAATAGTCGGTCCTGCGCCTGATTTCTCTCTGGTCGTGTCAGTCAGTCTGTCCCATCAGAATAAGAGATTGAAGGAATAGAGAATGCACTTGTGTGTTGTGCAAACACTTGGGCACTAAAAAGTAGTCCCGCGCAGTTGGCCGATCTCTGGGAGATTGGCCGCCGTCACCGAAAAATTGGTTGGGAGGACAATTCAACAACGGTCTTAACTAGGTATATATACCTTCCTATATTTCACAAAACTGAACATCTTTCACAAGGAAAAAAGTCTGTCCCATACAAAATTGTCTGATTGATGTGGTCATTTTGTATGGGAAAGTAAAAAAAAAAACAGTTCCTGAAAAAACTGTTTAAAAGTTGTTCATTTCCGTTGACTGAGCAACCCGTGTTGGTTTGCGGTACGCTGTCCCTTACACCCGGTATTTACTAGGAAATATTTCCCAAGTAATATTTCCTCACCCAAGCGAAAGTAGCGAAAATGTAATATCTCGTATAACTCCGATTGGTCCTACATAATTTCTATTTCAATGGAGGTATTTTCCCATACATTACACTACGCGTCGATTTCACAACGAGAACACCCTTATTGAATTATATTTTTCCCTACAGAAATTTTTCGGCAACCATTGCTGTACGAAATCACTCATTCAGACTGTTTTAAATGTAATAAAGAAACCTTTCATTTAATATTTTATTATTTTCATTAGCTTATTTTTTTTTCCTCTTTTTATACACTAGCTTTCCGCCCGCGGTTTCTCCCGCGTTAAATGTCTTATCCAGGATCTAACCTGTTTCTTCCTAGTCGGTCCAGTAGTTGACGTAACAAAACAATAATCAAACATAATCATGGAACACTTGTTAATAGCTAAGCTATCAATAGATGATGTTAGTGGTAATTTGTGCGCAATCAAAAATCAAAAAACTATTTTTCTTATGTTTAGTATTATTGTAATATTTACATGTTCTTTATTTTTGAACTACTTCTCTTTCATATAGTATCCCATAGGATGCAGTAGCAAAAAAATATTTTGTATGACCTGCACATTTTTTTTATATCTCGACTTCCAGGTGGAAATTCGAAAAAAATACTAAACATGACAGTTTCAGTTAAACCTTTAGCAATACAACAAAAAAAACCGCATTCAATTTGGTGCAGTAGTTTTTACGTAGCACGCGAACAAACATACAGACAGACAGTCAAAAATTCTAAAAACGGTATTTTTGGCTTCTATAGCATTATTAGAGACTCCTAAATTTATTTTTTCTTATTTATCTCCCATGTACAGACATCGACGTTGTACAATTTTATTATATGTATAGATTTCACATGCTATATGATAGCATAGCAACGTTTGAACAAAATTATTTGATTCCAAGATATCAGTATCTGAAAATATATCTGTAAAGTATCAAAGAGACACATTCATTCAGGTCAGGACATCATTATAAAAAAATACAAGAAAGAGAGATAAGCTTATTAAATTTTATTCATAATATGTATAGGGGAGCAAATTTATTTTTTCACTAGCTTTAGACCAAGACTGTTTGTTTATGTAGGTGTACCTAGGTATGATTCTAAGGCACGTATTTATAATCAGCTCTCAAAAGTGACAGCGAGTTTGAGTTCATTATCAGAAATGTCATTTCAGTACAAAACGACTTGTCAAATCCATACTTAATATTGCTCTCAAACTTGAGATTGCTTTATAAATACGAGCCTAATAATCATAAGTGATATTTGAGTGATACTAGAACAAATAAATTGACATACAAAAGTTGTATAATAGTGATACAAGTTTCCAAAATAACTCCAACGCATTGCACATGACCTCCGAACATCAGACGTGGTAGTCATAAAAGTCAGTTATTTTTAATTTATAGTAATGAAAGCAAACCAGATTCCTGGAGAGTCAGTCTCTAAATATTTCCTCGCGGGTTTATTTTGAAATAAGCATAAAACAAGTAAGAATTAAAAATAATAGTAAACCCACCTGCATAAAATTTATGCCCGGATGGTGTAGTGAATAGGATAGGACAGGAGGTCGTGGTTCGAATCCCACCACGTACCATGTGTTTTTCGGTTTTCGAATTTCATTATGTACGTTTATTCGGCGCTTTTATGGTGAAGAAAAACATCGTGAGGAAACCTACACCTTTGATATAAATGTGCCATGAAGGAACAAACAAACATGCATTTATATATATATAATTTATAGTAGAGATAGAGAATGATAAAGACATAACCCTTCTTCGGTCACAAAGTCGGGTAAAAACATATATTTTAATAGCCTTCTGGCGCAGGTTCGTGGTTAAAGAAGTTTTGGAATAAACCACGAAGTGCTTTCAATTTTGAATCTGTGTTTATTGAAACAAGCTGATAGGAAAAAGCGGTCACAATAGATTTCAAATAAATAGATTGATGGACAAACAAATATACGAATGTAGATTAATATAAAAATCAGCAGTTACCTAGATAGCCGAAAAAATAATTAAGTCAGACGACAAAAAACCAGCCAGGGAGTGTTTTAAAAACCTCGAGAGAAATTCCTAACAATCATATTCACCTGAAAAGCTAAAAATATGACTTAGCGAGCATTCCATTCTATAGCTACAGGCTATGACCTCCAGCAGTCAGTACACAGGCACAGGTGGTTTTTCTCTTTTATGGGATAAAAACAATTGCGCCCACAGCTCACAGCGTACAATTTTCAAAGCTTAGGTTCATACAACTCTGGGAGTGAGGTGTTTTTCAATCGCGCTGCAAAATAAAGCAACATGAAAACAAAAATGTCAGTATCCGTATTTTATTGTGTTTCTGCAACAGACAATCCAACAATCCGATGTCACTTCAAAAATCACCTGTCATTTTCTATCATGTAAGAGAGGGACGGATTTTAATCAAGATTTAGTTAAGTCGTGCCGTCCACGAATCGATAGCAGTGGCTTTTTTGTTTAGAGATTTTTGATCTGGAAATGGGCGCTTTTCCACTAGACGGCACGTCAACGGCAACGGCGACGGCACGGCGAGATCACGTGACAATATCTATGGGAATCGATGACATGCCGTGACGGTGCCGTGCCGTCAAGTGGAAAAGCGAGTCATATAATTTCATTGATTTTCATACATTATCTCACCTACGATATCGTCGAAGGTACCGTGCCGTCGCCGTTGCCGTTGACGTGCCGTCTAGTGGAAAAGCGCCCATTAGAAAAGCCTGTTGTGAACCTTCGTATAAAAAGTTTGTTGTAATTCCTTTTATTCCTAACTCAATTATATTTACTGTCTCGTTTTTCCACCATTCTGTATTGTGTTTCTATCAGGTACGTGTGAAATGTCCAGATAAAAACCCTTTTGAAGGTGTCATGCCGACAACAAAGGACTACATGTCCATTTATCTTTTATTTTGTACAGAACCTTTTATAAACGAGCAATTGTGTTCAATCCCTTTTATATTTTGTGAAATCTTTTCGTTGAGAACACTTTTGTATGATATATTGTTTTGAGGGTTATTTTATTTATCGTATATGGCATTATTTGCTGCGAGGTCCAGAGGACAGGTGCAGCAGCCGGTTTTTGTTGCACTCTTAGCACCGCCCGGGGTCACGTGTAGGGTTTTTAAGGTAGTTCCTACGGACGTGGAGCAACATCGACCAGTAACGAGCACTATTAGAAACAGTAACCGGGACTGACGGCTTAACGTGCCCTCCGATGCACGGAATCCGTTTCTTCCAGACAATCAGGTGGATTCAGCCTGCATTGTCCTAACCAAACTGGGGAAAATCTCACAAAGTGATAAATAGACAAATATCAACTTTGTGTTCCCCCCCTGGGAATCGAACCCAGGACCTCCGGATCGTGAGCCCATGGCTCAGACCATTAGACCACGGAGGCAGTTAACAGCTACAGACAGACAGACAGACAGTAACTGTGGAGTTTATAGATAGATACTTGGAATTACTCGTCGTCTACACACACACGTAGGCACATAAATGTTTCCTCATCTCTATGGCGAATTTATCAGAAATTATACCGCAAAAAGAATAATTTACACATATTAACATAATTACAATTTAGTATCAGATTTGGCTTCAAGAAAACAATGTTCGACTAATTAATTCCTTACTGATGCTTATTTACTTTTTCAAAATTCCTCGACCAAAAAAATAGTTTTTAACTTTTGTGCATGATTCGTGACTTCGGACACCCCGTATATATCTTCACTTTCGTAACATTTAATAGATCCAATTGCGACAGAATAGATAAATTATACAGAGCCAAGGGCCCTTGGTTAAATGGTTTATATCACATGCGAAAGGGTCCGAATTATCTTTCAGCTTCAGAGGACTTTGGCTGGATATATCATACGCATTTGACTCTGGTCTGAGTATATTAAGTAGTTGAGTTGAGACATTGTTTTATGTGTCTGCAATACCTGTTTATTTCTAAAGTCAATGTGGGGAGGTCCGTCTACAGGGCAACTCCGTCTAACGAATATAACTTCAGCATTTAAGGTGGTTCGATGAGCTCAGCCCAGCGCCCTCACAAGAAATAAATTTATTGTGTCTCAATATCTAACTATTAGTGAATATTTTACGTTTTGCGAAAATCGGAAGTAATTCTTCATTTAGTAATCCATCGGGTTTAGAATTATATAATCCAAAATTAATTAAAATTATTTAAAATCGGGAGCAGTGTATTGCAATTTAAGCCATTGTACAGGCTAATAACCACGTCATTACACCAAATAGATATATTATTATAGACGAGAATGTGACACTTCCCTTTACGGGCTTTGCACAAAACCCTTCCACCTTCCTATGTATGAAACACAACAGAACAATCGTTACGGATATAATAGTACCCTGATGGGGGTAGCTAAAGTTTAGTGAATCTGACTGAGCACTGTTATTGTGCGACTACGTTTTAAATAAACGTGGTGAGAAAATGAACTAGAGGTGCCGATTCCGTTGGAAACCCAACTTAACTTATTTTAGTTTTGTTCTGTCACTTTCTAAAATTTTAATAAAATAGAGACAGAAATACAACAGCAGCAACATTGACTGCAGCGCCCCCACGTTCATTTAGAACCGCGACATACTGTTACTCTGAAATTGGAGTGACATATTGTTAGGACTTTCCAAGGGCGTAGACTGAAACAATCCACTCATATTTGTCGTATTCAGCAACGGCCTTTGTTGGAAGTTTGAACTGTATATAGTTATATTCAGCTTGAAGTATGGGCTCAACATTCTGGATGTTTCAAACGCTAAATTCAAACTAAATGGACGCAAATCAAACTAAAGCTAAATCGATGACGAAATCGTGCCGGTGACGTGCCGGCAAGTGAAAAAGCGTGTCATATAATTTCGCGTTGATTTTCATACATTATGACATCCACGATACCGTCGACGGTACCGTGCCGTCGCCGTTGCCGGTGCCGTGCCGTCTAGTGGAAAAGCCTAATTTTTCACATTCATTTTAATAAAATTGAAAAGGGTCAAACGTTACGATTATAGACCATGAATCATCATCTTATTCTTGGTGTGTCGAGGTGATTCAAATTTGATCCGTCAAAACGTAGCTAAACCAAGCTAAACGAAAGAATCATGATATTCATTCATTGGGGTGGGATGGGATCTACCTCCTAGTGGTCCACCCCGGGCAACAGCAACACAGGCTTGCCTCTGAATAAGTTCGGCTGAGTGATCCCAACAAAGCGCTGGTAAGCTCCGCAAGGGGCCGCCTGGCTCGCGACCACCCTCTCACCGAAGTCCGGCGCCAAACAGCTTGCTGTGTTCCGGTAGTGCGTGAGACTACCAGTGCCTTAACAGACGTTTTCTGGGTTAGCTCGCTCCATCATCGACTCTGTCACGGTTATCGCAGACCTTTGTGTCTAGAGTCAAGAGCTAATCCATTCCAAGTAAAAAAAAAACATGATATATTTTGAAATTTTTATTGACTCGTTTTGACTCATAATGCCGGTCCGGTACTTATGTAATAAAATGGCGGCTTTCATATCAAAATGCGTCCAAATACCTAGGCCAAGATTTTCATTCAATCCAATTTCATAATAAGTGAATGAAAGTGACAGGGTTAAATTAAATTAAATTGAACTTAAGAAAATGGCATCCAAAATTGAGTCTATTGTCTGAGTCGCAGGGCAATCGTAAGATGGAGATAGATTGTTATGCTGAAAATTTTGAAGGTAAAAGGCTCTACATTTATTATTATATCAGCCTAAATTATCTTACTCAGTCCCACCAGTCCCACTGCTGGGGAAAGGCTTTCCCTCTCTCTTTCTTGCATTTACTTAGATGTTTTTTACAATTATTTACTTAGATGTTTTTTACAATTATTTACTTAGATGTTTTTTTACAATTCAGACTATTTAAATCAAATCCAATCAAATAATACTTTATTGTACACAGGAAAACACAAATTAAACATACATAATATGACATAAGTGTACAGAAGGCGGCCTTATTGCTTAGGTAGTAATTTCCTCCAGGCAACCTGGGGTCTAAGGATAGAAAACTAATGTAAAGCGGGAGGGGTGCACAATAACTACAATACATTTACATATATTATTTAACTCAACACCTATTTTGTGGGTAGTTTTTTTTTTTCGTGCTGGACTGGAAGTGTCAAAAGCTGCATCTTTTACCTGGATTTTTATAGCAAGAGAGCTTCGGTGTATTGCAAATAATTTAATTTGTTTAAGGCCCGTATTTATAATCAGTTCTCAAGAGTGACAGCGAGTTTGAGTCCGTATCAGAAATGTTATTTCAGTACAAAACGATCTGTCGAATCCATACTTAATATTGCTCTCAATCTCGAGATCGCTTTATAAATACGAGCCTAAAATGCGTACCTGTAGCAATATTATTCCTCTTTTAAAATTAATTCAATATTTTTAGTTGGGAAAAACGCCGTTCACTTATTTTTTCTTGTATGCTAGGAGCTAAAGAATAACGAAGAATGTGCCAGCTGCTTCTCCTCTCGGGCGTGCTGTAGAAACCAGCAAAGGGATTCGATGGTTACACTACCTATTGTGATTTAGGCGATATGGGCTGAAAACATGTTACTACTTACGATACACGTATTTTACTAGGCGCTCTATGCTTTGCCTACCCCGTAAGGGATTAAGGCGTGACTTTGTTTATGTACCTACCTATGTACTAGATCTTTTTTGCTCTACCTACCTCGTTGGCGATATAGGCGAGGTGTAATAATATGTTTTTACGTTTTTCTGTATTAAGGCCCGTATTTATAATCAGCTCTTGAGTTTGAATTCGTATCACAAATGTCATTTCAGTACAAAACGGACTGTCAAATCTATACTTAATATTGCTCTCAATCTTGAGATCGATTTATAAATACGAGCCTAAATTTTCTTGATTAAACAACTAAACAACTATAACTATAGGCAATAGGCAGACATGTAATACGTATAAAGGTATTGTCTGTGACACTCCCTTTTCCATTAATACCCGTCTGACGCTCCGCTTTTTGTCCCTCTACAAATTAATCTTCTATCTCTTCCTTACAAGGGCTAAGGGCTGTATTAACAACAGTGTGCCCAACTTGGGTTTTCAAAACTTCTGAGTATTCATTGCTGATCGAAATAAAAACTTAGGCCCGTATTTATAATTAGCTCTCAAGAGTGACAGCGAGTTTAAGTTTGTATCAGAAATGTCATTTCAGTACAAAACGATCTGTCAAATCCATACTTAAAATTGCTCTCAATCTTGAGATCGCTTTATAAATACGACCCTTACACAGCAATCTAGATAGGTGAATAACACCATGGCCCTGATCCTGAGCGCAGGGGGATCCAGCACTTCCTGCCTATTACTGGTTACTGGCCCTAATTAGAGAAACACATTTGCACTTGATATTACACTTTATTATTGTTCTTCCTGTACCACTTTTGACTACTGCTTTCAATTTGACTTACAATGTCCAAATCATTCATATGTTATATGCAAAACAGAATGCATCTCACCATCGCCATTTATAATTTACTACCAGTTTACACTCATTTATACAGCGACATCTAATTACCACTTATGTCAACAAAGTATGCTCATGCGTCTTGTACAATAGGTAACCTACCGTAATAATAAAAAGAAGACTAAAAGGATTTCTAACAAATAAAGGTTCCCAATCATCACTATTAGCACATACCTAACTACACCTACACAGTTTGGTCTCTCTAAATTGCCCCTTAAAACTGGCAGGCATTGCGCAATTATGAGGTTGACGCTCTGCCTACACCCAAATGCAGGCTTGACGGTATGTACGGATATTTTTATCGCACTAAGGCCCGTAATTATAATCAGCTCTCAAGAGTGACAGCAAGTTAGAGTTCGTATCAGAAATGTCACTTCAGTACAAAACGATCTGTCAAATCCATACTTAATATTGCTCTCACTCTTGAGATCGCTTTATAAATACGAGCCTAAGAAAAGTTTTATACTCTCTCTGGAATAATCCAGAAATAATAAAACTTTTATAAAAAAGTTTTAAATATATAAAAAAGGGGGCTTGTATGGGTACTCGTATTCAGACTACCCAACCTTTGACAGCTGGGTTGGCCACTATTTAACCTGGAAAAAAACCTTATCTAGGAGTGGATCTGGTTCACTACTGGGTTGCGGAGGTCAGAGGGCAGTCGCTCTGTGTAAAAACCAGTATTCTCGACATTCCCCTAGATCAGGTAGCCGACCTCGTTTGAGGAAAAGTCTGTAGTAGACAGACTACCCAAAAACACTAATACAAAATAGTTTTCTTTAAATAAACATCAATGGACTTCAAACAATATTGCAAGCAAAAGTTGAAGCCGACTAGTTGAAATACAGCAAGTTAGTTATATTGATGGCACTTGAAAATTCTGGAAAGGGTGCCAAGCTGGAGATTGGAATAATTTCGTAGTTACACAATGAACTGGCCTCTTATTATACAAACTTAGGACTACAAAGATACAGATAGGGCCGCTGCTTCCTGTACAGGAGCTCGTGGTTCGAATCCCACCACGTACCAATGTGTTTTTCGGTTTTCGAATTTCATTATGTACGTTTATTCGGCTTTAAGAAAACATCGTGAGGAAACCTGCACACACCTACGAAGAAATTCAAAGGTTGTGTGTGAAGTCAACCAATCCGTTTTGGGCCCACGTGGTTGACTAATTCCCGGTCGCTTTATTCAGGGTAGGCACGTGCCCCTCGGCGGGGACGTGTATGAGCTGATGATGATGATGATGACAACTAAGACTACCTACCTATATAACTACCTCTGTGGACCACTAGGGTCTAAGCCGTGGGCTTACGATCCGGAGGTCCTGGGTTCGATTCCCGAGGGGGGGGACACAAAGTTGATATTTGTCAATTTATCACTTTGTGAGGTTTTCCACAGTTTGGTTAGGACATTGCAGGCTGAATCACCTGATTGTCCGAAACGAAAAAGGATTCTGTGCTTTGGGAGGGCACGTTAAAGTCGTCGGTCCCGGTCGCTGTCTTTGATAGTGGTCGTTACTGAAACCATGTCAGAGGTCTATAGCTGTGCTACTAGGCGGTTTGAAAACTCTGACACCAGGGTTTATCGGGTCGTTGATCGACTCGAAAATCCACTCGCTAAGAAGAAGAAGACTACTAAGATAAAAAACATCTACTATCTCTGTATTGAAATTGTTAAAGTTACATAATTATAATTTTTTTGTGCGTACCAAAATCATTCTACGGTTGTCACATTATCATAATTGTGTCATTGTTTCTAGTTTGGTTAGGACATTACAGGCTGGTTGCCTGATTGTCCAAAAAGTAAGATGATCCATGCTGGATCCATGCTGTATAATGTAATCGGTCCTGCGCCTGATTTATCTCTAGAGCCGTATTTTTGAATCACTCGAATATGATTCACATACGAAAGAGTAAAACGGCTCCAGGTCGTATTTAGTTGGTCTGTCCCATCAGTCATCATCGTCATCTTCCATGCTGGACTTGGAGCGATAGAAAAACATGGAATGTGCCAGCTGAATCTCCTCCCGTGCATGCTGTAAAAACCAGCTAAGGGATTCGAGGGTTTCAGTGTATTGCAATTTAGGCGATGGGCTGACAACCCGTCACTATAGCGATATACATAAACACCTACAATAACCCTCAAAACTTGTCAGACGTGGCGGAACGATCTTTGGGTCGTTTTTTCGCTCTGCCTACCCCTTTAGGGATAAAGGCGTGATTTATGTATGTATGTATGTCCCATCAGACACATTAAGAGATTGAAGGTATAAAGAGTGCAAATATTAGTGCAAGTGCAAGAAGTGTGTGTTGCGTAAACACTCGGGCACTAAAAGTAAGTCTCGTACAGATCGTTGATCTCAAGGAGATCATCCGCCGTCTTTTTAATATTTCGTAAGTACGACGGAAGAGAACTTCATCTCCCAGGGACATAATTTATAAAACAATTTACCCCGACTCGGCCAGCAGGCAGGTGGGACAAACTCGGGTAATGACACCTTTTCCCACCCATTTGCGATAAGCACTGGAACACCCGGCGTTTAGCAGGGAAGTCTGCGGGAGGAACCTTTTTTAACTTTTATATCGTGCGGTCGAGAAACAAGCTATAACCCGTGCACATAAAGAAACGATCTATAAATGGCCGACGTGCGCATGCGTTCTCGCTCACTCTCTATTAGATAGAGCGAGAACACATGCGAGGCGGACCAATCACGATGCGAGCCGACGCCATTTTCAAATCGTTTCTTTAAACGCACGGCTTATACAAATTACTAGCTAATAGGATCTATAACGAGGGTACGTTTGCAAAGCGATGCCAACACGTTTTGAGGCCCATTAACTGCTTTTTTAGGGTTCCGTACCCAAAGGGTAAAAACGGGACCCTATTACTGAGACTTCGCTGTCCGTCCATCCGTCAATCCGTCCGTCTGTCACCAGGCTGTATCTCATGAAACGTGATAACGTCGAGGCACAAGCCTTGTTTCAAAACAAACAAGTAAGCCGTTGTCTACGCCCGTCTCCCGCACCCCGCGCGCCACCGCCGCGCGCTCTCGTGACGATCAGCTGGAAAAATTATAACTGTCACTTCATCCAAAACCGCGTTCCGTATAGCTGCTTGCATTTTGTTAAAACAACTATTAAACCAGCTTCTATTGTAATTGCAGTCCACAGTTTTATTTATCTCCATTATGAGGAACCTTATAAACAATGGTCCTTCGAGCCGCAGGAGGTAGATCCCATCCCACCCCATAATCTAAATTAACGTAATAACATAATAAAGCTTTTTGTAGTAACTTACTTTATATTATACTCAATCATTGTTTTTATATTTTCAGGTAATACCCAAAGTGAACACAAGATCACGTTTTCCTTGGTAAGTGAGAAACCACCTTTAAAAGGCTCAAACGTTCAGAAATTCACTCCGATGATGTTACAAAAATAAACTTAGTTGAGCGAACTTTAGCATTTGCTCTTGCAAAGAAACAAAGAATGAAAAAGAAAAATGCGAAGAACGAATGAGTTGATTACAAGTTCTTAATGGACCGGAAATGGCTTTTTACGAGGTTTCGAGTCCGCTTTTGATCATTAAGGGCAGCAACACACCTGCGGAAGGTTCGGTCGTACCGAACCTTCGGTCGAGTACACATTACCCTTAACACCCTGTATGGGTACCACTTCCACCCCGTATCACCATAACTGACCTTTTTTAGTGTTATTTAATAAGTTAAGAATGTAAATTTTACCTATTATTGCCTATTATGTATCTTTGCACTAAAATAAATGATTACTTTACTTTACTTTACTTTAACTCCTTATATATAGCGCCATATGATTGATCGTCATCGCAGGTGTGTTTCTGCACTTATGTGACGAGGAATACCTTTTTGAAGGGTGGAAATTTTATATCTTTGCTTCTTCCAAATTTTATCGAAATTGATACTGTCGTTGTACTGCCGTGTAGGCGTAACGTTTAGGGCTATTTCAGTGGGAATATTTAAAATATCAGTAAAAATTTGCTTTATCTACTACTTAGTGGAGTCATTTAGTTACATAGCTCAATATTACAATACATTCAGCCATTTATGAAGGACAACCAACCAACAGAGTCGAGGAAATGAGGAATGTTCTTGCAGTAAAAAAAAATAGTCCTTCCAGTGCTCCCAACCGATTTTTCGGTGACGGAGGCCAATCTACATTAATAAATGCAATAACGAACTTGAACTTGAACTTGAAATCTCCCAGAGATGAGCCAACTGCACGGGACTAGTTTTTGATTCCTAATTGTTTGTGAATATAATGGATAATAACTCTAACCATGCGATGAGTTGATGACACAAACTTTATCATTAGCAGAACTAATTCTACTGAGAGGAACTCTCTATCTCCTCGTATTAGTATTGACAAATCGGTAAAGTTTCTAGATCTCTCAAGCAGAAGTTTCAACAACACATTGTGTTACACTATGGGGCGGTAAATGTTGGGCATTGACGCTCGGAAAGAGGCGATCATTGCACAACAAGTGCGACAAAGGTTGCTCAGTCAACAAAACTGGACAACGGTGCATTTATGTATACGGGGTGTAAGGGACAGCGTCCCGCAAACTTATAGGGGTTGCTCAGTCAACGAAACTGAACAACTACCACCAGGATTTTTTTTTTTTAGGAAATGAAAAAAAAAATGCTTTTTATACTAAATGACCACATCGATCAGACAATTTGTATGGAAAAGCAATTTTTTTTTTCATATCCTGAAAAAAAACCTGGTGATATGTGTTCAGTATCGTTGACTGAGCAACCCCTATCAGTTTGCGGGACGCTGTCCCTTACACCCGGTATAGCCCTTTATGTCACTTGTCTAATATACCCCAGTCTATGAAAGATTAGTGTATGAAGAGCCCCGACATAATTAAATTCATTTTTTATTCAGTTCCTAAATACATTGTGTTCAAAATATTCCTTCGTCCCTGTTTAGAACAGTAACAAACTGAAGATGCGAATAACCCTAATAGACTAAAAAAGTAAGATTATTCTGTGTTTCGATCAGCACGTTAGTGTATCGGTCCTTGTCAATGCCTTTGAAATTGGTCGTGACATCAACCACAGGGGATTAAGATTTAAGAGCTGACATATCGTACATCTAATCATTCGATCCAACAACCCACTCTCTCAAGTAATATTAAAGTTAGCTATTGGTATTGGTTCATATGAAAAAAAAAACAATCCGAATCCCTCACAAAAATACGCAAGTAATAAGAGATCGATGGAAGAAGGAAAACTTTCTCAATTAAATTAGCGAACACGAAAAGAATTTCTCTGATGTTCTTATTCTATTTATTTTCTACGCAAAAGTTAGTTACTTCCAGAGAGTTCTTCAATCATATTTAACTTTTATTTTATTAGGTTTGTACTGTACGGCTTTTGTATTAGCATTGAAAACAAACACAACACAATTTTAATAGGTAGGTAGCCCAAAAACTAAGTAGATTTGACTGTGTGTGATGTGATACATACATATAATCACGCCTTTATCCCTAAGGGGGTAGGCAGAGCGCGGGAGGAGATGCAGCTGAGATGAGTGTGATGTGATGCGCTGCAACAATCCTAACGAATGAGCAACCATCGCCGTGGCCAGGCTATGGATAGTTTTCTAGCGTTTTTTTATGCGGAAGACACAGAAACCGTTGCGTTGGTCCCGGTTAATACTTTGACAGCTTGGTTAGCCACTAATCTGGAAAAATTCTAATCGAGGATTGGATCTGGTTTCCTTTTTAGGTTGAGGAAATCAAATGGTAGACGCTCTGTGTAAAAACCAGTATTATCGTTCTATCCCTTACATTAGGTAGCCGACCCCGTGATATACGGGAAAAGCTAGGGTGATGATGAGATGACTTAATGGTACTCTTAGACCAGACATATTTAACGCAATTATACCTAAACTCACTCGACTATTAGGACTTTGATAAGCACTCCCGCAATTTGGGACAGGTGGTCGGAATTGGGAACACCTGGCTGGATAGTTAACAGGTGTCCACCCAGTTCACTGAGCTCCAGATATTACTTGGTGGAAGTAGGTCAAGGAACTCTGGGGTATCAAACAGATATTATCTTAGGGGTAGGTTATAATCGCTTTAATTTTCGGTGACAAACTTCTGCAAGGAACTTCGTTTGAAGTGAAGTGAAAGAAGTGAAAAATCTCTAATTCTGATGGGACAAACTGACTGACACGATCAGAGAGGAATTATTAAGGCGCAGGACCATCTATTCACATGCCCTATTCGACACTTTTGATTAGCGGTGTCTTAGTTGGGTGAACATTGTTACATTTTAAGTAGGTCAGGTGTTCGGAGTCAAAATTCATAGTTCGATTTTGTGTCAATACGATCTTCCTCTTTCATCCACCCAGTTCAGTTAGTGATAGAGTGATATTATTTTGGCAGAAGTAGGTCACGAAACTATGAGAATTTTTTGTAAAAGTACCAAACAACTAACTTTCCAAGAAACCATTAAGAAACACGAAAAAGCAATTGGAATTGGCATCCTTACAATTGCAACTGTTTCCTATCAGTAGATCGATTGTTTAGGCTGAGTTCTATCATTTCTTGAAATAAGTTATTTATGGTCACGGTTGATAATTGAGTGGGTTTTCGATTCAAACAACGACCTAATGTACCCTGGTGTCATAGTTTTCAAACCACCTAGTCTAGTAACTATTAGGCTTCTGACTCGTTTAACAATCGATAGTAAAACACCAAAATCATTTACACAATCGATAGGCCTATCGATAGCATTGCTCTTCAAGCCATCGATACTATCGATAGTATTGATCTTCAAGCCATCGATACTATCGATAGTATTGCACTTCAAGCCATCGATACTATAAATTGTACAAAACAACCGATAGTATCGAATAGAGCAATACTATCGATAGTATCAATAGTTATCGTTTGTTTATTATATTCCAACTTAACGATACTATCGTATTTATCGATAGTATCTTGTAGTATAGGGCACTATCGACCACACTATCGGACACCCGGGGGAAATAAGATGTATATTTCAGTCAGTACATTACTTGGTATGCAGAAAAGTGTGGTACTGCAGTGTCGAGTACCTTTTTGGCACTCTTGCTTTGGCAGTATTTCAAAAAGGTTATAAGGTAAATATGATTCATACTGAAAGTGAATTTAAAATACCTATACAGGGATTATATGTATTTTGCCGTGTGGTGCCGGGTTAGAATAGCATCACCCCATCACTTCCTGCGGGTGTCGTAAAAGGCGGCTAAGGGATAAATCCAGGGAATGGGCAGCAGCGTTCCCTGTGAATGGAAAATTTCTACTGCGCTCACCAACCCGCCTGCCAAGCGTGGTGAGTATGGCATATACCCCCAATTTTGGGGAGGCCCATGTCCAGCAGTGGACTGTTGTTGACTGATGATGATACAGTGTGTAACAGAGAGTATGAAGATGTGAATCTGAGCATGAAACAAATTATAACCTGCTCTACAAAATACATCAATAGATAGCATATTTAGTACCTATGGGAAGCCCTATTGTTCCCTTTGGAAAAGTTGTTTAGTTTCAAGTTGTTCAGTTTCCACCCTGTATAGACAACCGGACACCTTTTTGAAGATCATGGTCTAGTATCAGATCAACTAAATCTGTGCTTTTCAAGAAGTAGCTGCCGCTCTAGAACCTTCTGATCCATACTCGTAGAAAACCGTCCCGCTGTTTCCTACTGCCTGGTTGCCTGGAAGATATTGCTTTGCTACCTTAGCAATAAGGCCATTTTTGTGCAATAAAGTATATTTCTATTCTATTCTAAGATCTTTTTCACGACTCATCAGCTTACTGATTCTGTAATATACCTACGTCAATAACTTTAATACCGAAGATAGATCAAAAGTTATCATCATAAACATAAGACCCTAATACACTTTTCAAGTAAACAGGTCCCCAGACTTTACTTATCCCAAGTTGAGGATGTTATCCAGTTTCTTAAGAAACTGAGCCCTCCTAACACTACAAAGTCTAAATTAAATTCTCCCAGTTTCAACTACTTCTGACATCGCGGCCATCTTGCTTCAAGGCTTCAAATTAAGATTTATGAGGCAGGCCTGCTATAGGCTATATGTTTAGTAAGTTTTGTTTTTGGCAAGGGTGGTATTTTTGGAGTCACATGATAATTATGTTTTTTTTTTTTGAAAAATGTGAGAAACAAAAAATCAATAATTCGCCGCGAGCAGGGCTTGAACCTACGATCTCTGAAATACCGTTCCATCGGTCTACCAAATCTACCCCACCAGTATATCTAATCTAATCTACCAGGCCTGGTCCTTTCGTCAAGGTAAATACGTTTATAATGGAGAATAAAAAAAAATAAAAGATCTAGTTTTCCAGGTTGGGTTTGAAAGCGATAAGCAGTTGGTAGAGCGTTAAAAAGTCACAAAAAAAAACAGGCCAATTTCGAATTTTCCATCCAAAATACTGACTTTTACCTACACGATGGTACTAAGTTGAGAAGCTAAATAAATATCTTCTAGATTTTTGTAAAAAAATATTTATGGTACGATAAGCTTGTATAGCAACAAAAAAAAAACGGGTCGAGGGAGCTCAAGAATTGCGCCCCGAGCTTTGTGAATTATTGCCCGGCGTAAATTTTGATAAAACCTGCCTCTAGGTTATTGTTGACAAATTACTGGACAAGATTGAGGAAATCTACAGAAGAAACTTGGGTTTTTACAGCTGAAATTAAATTAAAATAGGTATTCCGACTTTATTAGGTAGACGATCGTTTGATTTCAGGCTTCAGTCAAATATTTGAAAAGATTCCGAATTAAAAATGGAATGGCATATTTTCAGCCATTCCTCGCGAGTAAAGAGTATCCACTCTTACAGTACCTACTTACAAGATGTAAAAAATTGTTAAGATACTTTTACTATCCATCTTCAATAGTAATATTCTAAATGTAAAAGTAAGTATTCATTAGTTATAATATCTGCCTATTTATTAGTGGCTGAACGAATTTTTGGTTGCACGATAGATGGCATCCTAGAAAGTTTTATTGATCCAGAAAAGCATTTTATCATTGGTCTATTTCCTGAAAAATATTATCATTATCATCAGTGTAAGGGCACAGCAACACACCTGTTTAACATTCGGCGCCGAAGGTTCAGTTCAACACGCAGTCAATGCTTTTTGCATTGCCTACACAACACACCAACTCTACGCGGCGTGGCGCCGAACCTTCGGTCGAGCCGATCCTTCCGCAAGTACGCATTACCCCTAACATCCTGTATTGTTACGACTAAGGGGCATGGCAAATAGGAAGCGGTGCGGCGCCGTTGCGTCGCCGATGCGTCGTTTTTGTATAGAAACTTCAGATCAAGCTGCGCTGCGCAGACGTAAATTACATAAAAAATTTACGCGCCTCCGCCTCGCCCGCGCCGCACCGCTTCCTATTTGCCATGCCCCTAACACCCGTAATAACATAAGCACCTTATATAGCGCCATATTATTAACCACCATTTAGCGCGCCGCCGAACAAAAATCTGCGTTAAATCGACTGTTCGGTCGGCGAACGTTACGCAGGTGTGTTACTGCCCTTAGGGTAAGTTTACACCGTGATGCGACGCGAAATCAAGTTTATGGTCTGGCAGCCATTTTCCGAATTTCATAAATTATTTACTACATTGCATAGAAATCACAACGTAATAATCTGAAAGCATAATAAAACCGTGTGAAAGTTAAAAAGGAAACTCTTTACAAACTGTGTTTTATTTAGCTTAAAAATGTTCGCTATTTTTCTTGGCAAGAAAACTAATTTTAAGGGTTTCAGTAAAAGGGTTTGGGTGTATTAGGCAGCGGAGTATATTTTGCGCCTTTTCAAGGTAAATTTTAGGAGCTTCCATCCTTCACTTTGATGGTGTACATTATTATAACCACTCAGTTACACGCATTCGTATTATGGGCAAAATATTTATGTGGAATCTGATCTTGTATAAATTATACAATGTGTAACATAAAGGTTATATGCATCGTGAAATGTGTGAATCTACCCATGAAACTTAACAACTTTCCCTGAGGAACATATGTCGAAATATATATATACGTAAAAAAAAATTATTCCCATTACTAAATGCGTTATCAGCTGATGCAATTTGTATGGACGGTAATTATTTTATTTTTCGTTTTTCGACCTATGTTCCTTAGGGAAAGTTGTTCTGTTTCATGGGTAGATTCACACATTTCTCGATGCATATACCCTTTCTGTTACACGTTGTATACCTTTAAACATTTTTACGTTGAAAAAGGGTAACTAGGTAGATACAAGTCACAAATACAAAAAAGAGCGGTGAGTATATATATATTATAAGGTAATGGCCTCAATTCACGCGGTCCAGTTACTAATTCTAATTCTTAGTAGCGCTGTCACTTTCTTAACTTTGACATAAGAATAGGATAGCAAACAAATACGTGAGTTTGACATTTCTTATCTGACATAAGACTGCTTAAATTAAGTAAAATTAGTGAGCACGCTCTATGGTCATTCCTTATTTAAAGCGCCGTACGTCAAATTAAGAATGTCAAAGTCACGTGTTTGTTTGCTATCCTGTTCTAATGTCAAATTTAAGAAAGTGACAGCGCTACTAAGAATTAGAATTAGTAATAGTGCGTCCTGAATTAGCACCAATATGTCTGTAGCAAAGAATTATATTATTATGTATTGGCTTTTCTGTAGTTTATTTTTATCTTTTGTATTTCAATCGCACAAATATGATCGAAGTAATGTTTATTATTGTAGCCCACACATTCCATACACAAATACTCATCACATTAAATCAATATTACATCACGCGTTTAAAAAAGCAAATAGAACATCAAAACGTTCAACACCGTTTGTTGAGTCACTGACTTTAGAAACATTAGGTATATGAGACAACACGACCACACATGAAAGAAAGAAAGAAAAATAATTTATTTAATATCAGAATTACATTATTGTATAACTTTATAAATAAAATTAACGAATATTGTTGCATCCGATACTGAAAAGGGTATTTGCTAATATAGTATAAAACTAATATTATTGATATTAACAAATCTTTAAAACATACATAATATGCATTATTAAATATACTTTGACTGATTCTTATCATGTCGTGATCGTGATAAGTTAAAAGTGTATCTGCCCAAAAAATTGCTATAATATTACTAAGTATTCTGTGGTAATATAAGTATAGTACATTTTTCTCTATGCTAACTATGATAAAGGTGTTTATTTTATAGATGATAGCTGCAAGTAGCTCCCTCTATCTGTTTTTGTAGACAAAGTTGTTAAAGTTGAGTAGTGAAATTGCGAATAGATATACTATTCTTAATATGTGGGGGTAAGTGGACTGATGATATAGTGGCGATTGAGGGTAAACAGTGGATGTGGTGGACACTGGATCATGGTAGATGGCGTACAAAACAAGAGGCCTATACCACAGAATATAATAATAGTACTAGCCTATATACTCAGCAGTGGTTAGATGTGGGCTGATATAGATAGATCGAATAGCAACTAGTTACTAGCCCATATTTTTCAATTTTTCTTTTACGCTGTGGTGTTAACTGCGGCTTTTAAGGTAGGGTTTTGTACAAAGCCCGTCTGGGGGAATACCACCCTCTTGCTTAGTTCGCCAAGCACAAGTGTTCGCACTTCTGTGTTTCGGTCTGAAGGCCAATAGAGCTAGTGAAATTACTGGCACAAGAGACCATTCTACCTTAGGTCTCACGGTGTGCAACGCACTCTGCTATTTCACTAGGATCTTGTGAGATAGTATTAGGTATTATTACATTGTATTGTATTGTATTGTATTGTATTGTATTGTATTATTGGCTACGGTGCTGCCTACGATCAGGTGGGCCGTATGCTTAGTTGCCACTGTATAACCTGAAAAAACGACTTGATTGAATACGAGCGTATAAAGTGTTTGTGACAATAATTTTATTAATTAAATGAACCAAGTTACTTGATAACCACAACCAAGTTACTTAGAATTTTAATGAACAGAATAATTGATCTTAACATTAACTTTATTGTCTTAATCATATAGCTTGATGTGCTCGTATGTAAACAAGTTCCTTGATCAATGTAAACAAGTTTTTTTTTTTTTCAGTGCATAAAAAAAGTTGTAGAGCAGATGGAAACATGTCAACACGCCTAGTGTTAGTTATGTAATATTTCATGCGAGACGTTTCATAACTTCTCAAGTAGTTATACCTACTGAAAGTCTTCTACAAGATGAAACTTTAGCAATAATGTTACATTTAAGATCATTTCATATTATTTCTGGCAATTTCGAACAACTTTCCGGACCCCTTTAATTCGTGATGACATAAAAAGAATAAGGTGAAGGTTTTTATGACCTATTATCACGAAATTTTTTTAATTGTGAAGACTTTCTTTTGGTCACGTATCTTTTATAAAAAATGCATTTTTATGACGAAACTGATATAAATTCCTTCCTTTCCGCCCGCGGTTTAGTCCGCGGCTTAGTGAGATTTCCCGTGGAAATGAGATATTTTCCCGCGGTAAAAAGTAGCCTATGTCCGTCTCCAGGTTACAATCTATCGTCCTGCCATTTCATCAAATTCAGTTCATCCGTTTAGGCGTGAAAGAGCAACAAACAGACAGAGTTACTTTCGCATTAATAATATCAGTATGGATTGTGGTCCTTATGACAGAGAAAGGCAGCTTTTTAGACAGAGAAAATACAATTTCTGCGGAAAAGGTAAAATAATTTTCAAGTTTCAACTCGATTCAAAGGAAATAAAATAACAGAAGTAAAAGTTTAATTGATTATGACTTAGACAGGGACAAAGTAATCTCTTTACTTAAATTAAAATTCATTTCAAACAAGTGTTTTCCCTGTTACCAACTTACTGAAGATGAATAAGGCTCGTATTTATAAAGCGATCTCAAGATTGAGAGTAATATTAAGTATGGATTTGACAGGTCGTTTTGTACTGAAATGACATTTCTGATACAAACTCAAACTCGCTGTCACTCTTGAGAGCTGATTATAAATACGGGCCTTATTTCTTTTGCGTCTATAACCTACAATATTTTAATAAAGTAGCGTTTACTAAGTTTTTCACCTGTAACTAGTATTTTTATGTGCCTAGTAAGTAGCCCCTCGGCACTAACCATAAAAAAGTTAAGGTTCTTCCGTAAGTCATAAAGCAGCACTTTTCTTATAAAATATGTACTAGAGTACTAATAAAAATGTCGGCCCCATTCTCATACGTGATCTAAAACGGCTTTACATTCAAGGTCAAAGGATCTTCTTTTAAACTGACTTTAGAAATGGGAGAAGGTTCTATGTTCAACTGTTTGTCGAGGAACGATCAAAATGTCAGAGTAAAATCGGTTTACCACCGAGACTCCGACCGACCGGTAACGTGCTTATAAAGATACTAAATCGATTTTAATGTATATTGCATTCTACTTTATCTAACATTGCATTAGACCATTTCAGGAAAATACCCACTAACATAAGTGAATTGTGTAACATAAGATACCAACTCCTCTCTTTTTTGAGGTCACCTAAGAAAACCTTTCGACCTTGAAGTCCACCTCTAACTTGGTCATATTATAAGCTAATGTAGGGAAAACTATTCAAAGAACTTTTTATTTTAACTGACGAACCCTAAAACTACAAGAATGTGAAATATACTATCAACGCACCGCACTTGTATCGTAATGTACTATTATAACACATTTGCTCGTAAAGGGTCTCTTACTACACCAATTTCAATATTGTATTGTATCTTATTACGTACTTGAGGGTAATCGTAATGTTAAATGCACGAGTGCTGTAAAACACACGAGTTTTTTTTTTAATTAGATAAAACGCACGGTTTATCGAACGGTACTTTTTTAAATCTTAGCAAAGAGTTTTTATGGCAGAAAAGTGGTCAACATTTTATAAATAAAATTAACTTTCGGAGATAAAGTATAATAAAATAAACATTTAATTCTTTGATTTAATTAATTTTTACAATAAATTACAACCATTTATCTGGTTCGAAGGGTTTAGCCGACAAATTATTGGGATGCTGCAAATGATTTGTTGAGCTAAAATTTTTTTTTGTTTTTTTATTTGGTATTTAAGCCGAAGACAGCGGCCGTTGTCTTGGCAAGATTTCAACAAACAAAACTTGAACTAGTTTTTTGGAATGGGAGTTAATTAGAAAAATATTTTAATTTTCTATATTGATGTGGCCACTGGCTTAAGAAACTGCAGATTTTAAAAACCCTCTAAACTTATTAGACGGTGGTAGTAGCTGCCTCGCATGCGGTGGTATGTACCCGAAGTTTCGTTGCGGGGCTTTGTCAAACACCAATGGGAGTATGTAAAAAATCGGTCACGTGGTACGGATCATGGTCGTTTGGTCGCTATGACGTCATGAATTTTTTGTATGAAGAAGATAAAAAAAGTCTACAGCGGAATTACCTTTGTTTTGGAAATTGAAGCACTGCCTACCTCATTAGGGATACAGGCGTGATAGTATTTATGTATGTATAGGTATGTTCTTCTTTTTCGACATCCCTCTAATGTGTCAAAATACTCATAGTGTGTATCATAAAATTGAAGTAGGTTAGGTATTAATGCTTTCTCGACAGCACGTTTATTAGCCTTTGCAGACACAGTGTTGAAAAACTATAATTTTTATAGCCTATAACCGCAAAGTTTTATAAAACTGATTTTAGGTCTCGAGGTCGGAATTGATCGTAAAATTATATATCGGTGCTAAAATAATTTTGAAGACGTTAAAATGTTCGTAACCAATAGTGAGGATGAAGTGAGGATAAGCTTTTATTAGAAGTATTTTGAGATGTTTATAAAATATCCAGATTTTTAGAAGTTGTATTATCAAAATATTTTTTAATCAAAAATATCTTCATACAAAAATAATCTCTATTTTATTAGCCCTCAACGCCTTTCTTCTGTCATTTTATTCATATTATTAATATAATTAATACGAAAGTCACTCTGTCTGTCGTTGATTGGTTGATTTCGACACCTAAACGGTAACGGTGATACTTAGATGGTAACATAGAAATGGACATAGGCCACATTTTCCGTTAAGGGGCTACCCTGAGCCAGGTGGCGCCCTCATCAGTCAAAAAAATCATTACTCACTGAAAAAGCAATTAATCGAAAATCCGGTAAACCAGATTGAAATAAAAGCAAAGAAGATAATTTAGAACATCATAAAGTTGCAATTCATAGTTCCTGGTAGTAACAGAAGGAAAATTTGCGAAAAACGGCCACTTTTAGCAGTTTTGGTATCTGTAAATGCTGTAAACACTGAATCATGAATTTATAGTGCTTAAAACAAACTTCAGTACCTACCTATTCTTTTATCTGGTTTACCGGATTTTCGATTCATTGCGTTTTCAGTGAGTATTGATTTTTTTACTGATGAGGGCGCTGGCGTGCACCGGAGATCCCCTTAATCACGAGTGGCTGGCGAGGTGAATGTTGACGTCTTCTAAGGGAAACCATATCGGTCTACTCTCGTTCGTGTCTTTTCTTTCCCGCGGGGAATTATATTGTGCCGCGGGTGAAACCGCGTTGCGGAAGGCTAGTATTTTATTATATAGTTTTTTTTTAAAAGCTTTCGTCTAACTTATCACGTTTATCCATTAAGATTAATTTTCTATCACCAAAACTTTCTGTACTTATAATATAAGCTTACCCTCAGGCATTAAATTTTACTTCGAAGTTTTTGTGGTCGAACTTTGAAAATTAGCACTTTAGAAGTTTTTGTGGTTGAACTTGAAAATTCTAAGTAGCTCTTATAGAGTCTACTAGTTAAAAGTGTCTGAATTAGTAATAAGTTATTTTGCCAACAAGTAAGTTTATTAAAACTTAATATAATAAAACCAGTATCCTCGTTCAATCCCTAGATTAGGTAGCAGGAGCCGTATTTTTTAATCACTCGAATCGAATTTGCATACGAAAGACTAAGGCCCGTATTTATGAAGCGATCTCAAGATTGAGATCAATATTAAGTACGGATTTGACAGGTCTTTTTGTACTGAAATGACATTTCTGATACGAACTCAAACTCGCTGTCACTTTTGAGAGCTGTTTATAAATACGGGCACGAGACTCCAACTCCAAAAAATGTATTTTATTATAAAAATCAGAAGTTCTTATTTAAAAAACAATGGAAGTCATTCGTAATATGACAGATAACAAAATTGTCAATAAGGAGACAAAATAACAGAGTCGGTCAAAAGTTTACATGCTACAGTTGTGTTAATAGTTGTATTACGATATAATAAGTAAATCGGGTTACATTAAACAAAATATTGGTATTATAATGGCCTCGATTCACGCCGTCCAGTTACTAATTCTAATTCTTAGTAGCGCTGTCGCTTTCTTATATTTGACATAAGAACAGGATAGCAAATAAACACATGACTTTGACATTCCTAATCTGACATTAAATTGCTTAAATTTGACATTAGATTGCTTATTTAACGTAAAATAAGGATGCTCTATGCTCGGTTTCTTAATTAAAGCAGCTTATGTCAAATTAGGAACGTCAAACACATGTGTTTATTTGCTAACCTGTTCTTATGTAAAAGTAAAGAAAGTGACAGCGCTATCTTAACATTAGTTAAGAATGTGGCGGCCAGAATCGAGGCCAAAATATCTCCTCAAGGAATGAATGGTGTACCAACTTTATCATATATCTCACAAATATTTGGCCCCCTTAGAATATATCCATATCCTCCATCCCCCCATTTTGTGGCCCCCCATGAGTTTTTCACCTTCCAGTATTTCCGACCCTGATCATCTGAAATGAATAAAATCCTTGTTTAAACTTTCTATAAGTTTTTTTTTAATTTTCTTGCATACAGGATTTCATTTCTTATTACCTTATTATCAAGCGACGAAGTGTGTGTGTGTGTATGTGTGTGTGTGTGTGTGTGTGTGTGTGTGTGTATGTGTGTGTGTGTGTGTGTGTGTGTGTGTGTGTGTTTTTTAACACTAACCTTGGCCATATCCAACTAGTAACATTGCGTGCCTTATATAGGGGTAGTTGCCTCTCTGGTTTTCACAGCTTGCTCCAGAATAAATCTGACCAGTGTTATGAAACCACTCTGGCGGGGAAACTATTCCTGAAAAAAATAAGGCGTCTTCGTTTTATCGACCTGATGAACCTTGGTTCGAATCGACCACCAACTTGATAGAAGATAAAGATTATTTCACTTTTTTCCGTGATTGGTTGATTTGTGTTTATTTGTTACTTTAATTTGTGAGATTTTACCCAGTTTGGTTACATTGCAGGGTGAATCACCTGATTGTCTGAAAAGAAAAAGGATTCCATGTTTCGGAGAGCACGTTAAGCCATCGGTCCCGATCTTTGATAGTGGTCGTTACACAAACCATGTCAGAGCTCAGAGGCCTACTAGCTGTGCTATTAGGTAGTTTACTTTAAAAACTCTGACACTAGAGTACATTGCATTGAGTAGCTAGCGCTTTTTTGGAATGCCGCGTGATTTGAGGTTGATAGCTAGATTATATAAATTGTGCACATACCAAAAGTAAGAGGTCCGTAATGGTATAAAGCACTTTTTAAGTCTTCTTCACCTGTGATTTGCAAATCAGTGCCTCCAGCAATTCGGACGACTATTAGATTTGGATTAAAGAAGCACTGGCCTTTAAAAGGTCTATAGGGATAATCGTATTCTTGTACGGATCCTCCTACTGATGTTATGGTACTGAAAAAATACATTTAAGTCTAAAATAAATCTATTGCTTTTTTATCCTATCTAAGCTGCATGACAATCTTTATCCGGCCTACTATTGGCAATAAAGATGTACGTCTCTACTATATGCCCACCATTTTGCACTTGCTTCGCTTTTAATATAGACTTAGGTAGTTTCTGGTACTAGGGAAATATTTCATTATCTTTCAATAACTATTTCATCTAAGTACCATTATCCCGGGCCCCTCCAGCCCAGTCTGACCCTGTGCCGAATTTCCCATCTAGTTCGTCTATCACCACTTGTGACATACCATTTTTGGGAACACTAGGAATAATTGGAAATGTGATATACTGGATTTAAAACATAATACAGATCCTAGAATTTTAGGTCCGTATTTATAATCAGCTCTTGTGACTGACAGCGTATTTGATTTCGTATCAGAAATGTCAGTTCAGTACAAAACGCCCTGTCAAATCCATACTCAATATTGCTCTCAATTTTGAGATCGCTTTACATAGATGATACAGACAATATTAGGACATAGATTGGCAACTCCGTTTTCACTTTGATGAAAGAGTCGAAGTAGTAAATTACCTGTGCACTAGATGGCGCGCTAAGGTTTACGTTAAATCCGCTAGGTGGCAGTGGTGTAAATTCTTATAATATTAGTAAAATAGAAACTTTTACTTAGTTACCGCAGTGAAATGAAACCACGAAAACTAACAGTTAAAATATGGTAAAAATAAAACAACGAAAATGATAATATTAGAAATAACAAATCAAAAATTTCATCCGCCGACAGGATTTGAACCCGCGTCTTTGGAAAACCGGCCCAACGCTTTAACCATCTAAGCTACAGCGACTTAGTTTTGAGCGGTGAAATTAGTGATCTGTTATTTCTTACTCGGCGGATAAAATTTTTGATTTGTTATTTCTAATATTATTTAGAAATAATATAGCACTGTGAGTGCAAAAAATCTATAATAAAACGAAAATGATTTTTCAACTTTATTTATATTGAATTAATCATAATTGCATCAAGGCCATCTAGAGGCAAAGTAATGAACTAGGTGTACCAAGTTACATCATGTTCTTATCCTGTGGATAGATGGCGCTAGACGTGAAGATTTTTATGCCGACACTGGGTTCTATGAGAGATTCATACCCCTGTCGCTTTATAAATACGAGCCTTAGACTATGTACCTCACTTACTTGAAAACTTGTGTCATGAAGCCACCAGTTCTGCAATCTAATGGGCCGCAATCTAATGCCTGTTGTTCCGAAAGATCATATAAATATTTATATTTTAAACAATACTGACTTTCAATGGCTCCTGGAAAAGTAAGTTAAAGTTCTTAGATGCTTTAAAATAACTGAGCTGTTTTCTTTACATAGGTACAATGTAAATGTACATGGTACATGTGGTGTGCGGGCAGCAACAAACGTAATGTTCGGCGCCGAAGGTTCCGCTCAACACGCTGACAATGCGTTTTACATTGCCTACAACACACCTGCGGCTTTGGTCGAGTACACATTACCCTTAACATGTATGGTTACCTACCACTAACACCCTGTACTATAAATCCTTATATAGCGCCATATTATTGATCGTCTTTCAGCGCGTCGAACAAGAATCCGCGTTAAAACTACTGTTCAGTTCAACCGGCGTATTGGTATGTCGTATATGACCGAAGGTTCGGCCGCCGAAGATTCCGCCACCGAATGTTACACAGGTGTGTTGCTGCCCTAAGATAAAAAAAACTTGCTTACCGATAGCACTGAAAATATAACAACTATTACAGTCAAATTGATCCTTAACAGGAGTTACACAGCCTGATTGCGTAAAGTCGAGGCTATCTGGTGCTTCTACCATCGGTACTGCCATTCTCTCCAGCTCACTCACATTATAATCAGAAATTCCCTTATAAGTCATTGCCAATTCTTCATAAGTCTTGTCAGTAAAGTAGTTTTTACCATATTCATCCGGTTCACCATTTCGGGCGGATCTAGCATTCAGTTCATCGATATGTTTCAGATTGTCAAAAAAAACACCCTTTCGAAGAAGGTACTCGTCATCATCGCAGTATTTTTTGTCATATTTGTTCAAATATTCGATGAATTCTCGATCTTCGTCATCAATCGTGCTTCTCAATGTCATTCGATTTTGAAGACTGTTTGGTGGGCAGCTTGTAACTAAATTAAAGCCTAGGAATAGAATTGTAGATACTCTCAGCATTTTCAAAGAAATAATGATTAGTGACATAGTTTCATTACTCCTCTGATTTTTGAAAAATATGTGACCAACTTATATAAGAAACTTTTAATTACCGCTACAAATTTATTCAGATATGGTTTTAATTATGATAATTTGCATATTCATGCCTTGTATTATCGCAGATTATCGCCTATATTGCTAGCATAATAATAATTGCGTACTTGGTTAATAAAGCAAGTGTTTTACACATTTGACGAATTTTAAGGTCAGACCGCACTAGGACGTAGCTGCAGCGGCGCAACGCGGCACTGCAGCGGCGCGACACGGCGCGGCAATGTCACTTCATACTTTTTTGAATCATTTGTCGCGCCGTGTCGCGTTATTTTAATGATTAATTTAAATATAAATGTGATTTTATGTGATTTTTTATTAAGTTTGAATGTACTTATTTGTGACTATATTATATTATAATAACTTTATACCTACAAAATGACCTGTAATGTAAATTATCAATAAATTTATTTGTCTATGTGTCTATTTTTAAATGTTTTTAAAACATATCAATTTAGTAAATTATATTTAGTTTATGTTACCAGTCTTTACTCTTACTTAACATGGTCCACCTTTCCTTTAAGCCATGTATTGTATACAGGGTGTAAGGGACAGCTTCCCACAAACTTACAAGAGCGTTGCTCAGTAACTGAATAACTTTCACAAATAAACTCCTGAAGGATCAGGAAATTAAAAAAAATACGGATTGCTCTCTGGGAGTGCCGGCAGAAGCAAAAACTCAACAGACGGCGCTTCTAAAACGCAACTCTGGTCTGACGCGATCGGCCGTTTTGCTTGGCCTCTGTTTGCATACAATTTGTGTGTGACCAGAGGTCAGGAACTCAGCTCTGTCGATCTGTCGCGAGTTTAAAATTTATTACCCATCCCAAAAAGTGCACAGCACAGTTTTCAATTAAAAAATAATATTATTTTCCCATGCATTGTTTGATCGAGGGGGCAATTACTAATATGTATCCTCCTCCTTCCAGTTTCGTTGACTGAGGCTCGTATTTATAAAGCGATCTCAAGATTGAGAGCAATATTAAGTATGGATTTGACAGGTAGTTTTGTACTGAAATTACATTTCTGATACGAACTCAAACTCGCTGTCACTCTTGAGAGCTGATTATAAATACGGGCCTGAGTAACCCCTATCAATATACGGGAAGCTGTCCCTTACACCCGGTATATTTTCTTTTATTTACGATGGGTTAGTCTTTTACCCTAAGACATTCCACGTCCAAAGTAGATAAAGAAAATGGCTGCAATAAAACTAAGCTAGTTTGAATAGACGCAACGAAGAGTGTTCCCCAGATTTGGGGCAGAGATAGAGAGAGTTACAGCTTTGAATACCACCGCTTTAGGGGCAAACACATTCTTTTGAATTTCTTCAGGAGGTTTTTGAAAGTGGCTTTTAATTAGTCCTCCAGACCGATTTTCAGTGACGGCGACTTTTACAGAGATGGAATATTTGCGCGGAGTTTTTAGTGCCCGAGTATTTGCGTAAGAGCTTTCTCTATTCCAGTCCAGCATGGAAGAATACATCGACTCGAAAAACCTAGTTGATAAGAAGAAGTGCCGGTTCAGTATCAATTTGGTTATACAGGGTGTAACAGAAAGGGTATATGCATCGAGAAATGTGTGAATCTACCCATGAAACTGAACAACTTTCCGGAACATAGGTCCAAAAACGAAAAAGAAATCGTGACCTTTAAGGAGGGAAGTATGGGAAATCGGCTAAACAAGATTCGGAAATTGACTAGTTTAGTACTTTCAAAAAAGTTTTATTAATAAGAACATTATACCATTCTATTCAGTATAAAATGGAGAACAAGGAGATCAAATAATAATAACATACAGTCATATTATAAATTACAGAAAAACGCTTGAGAAATCAATGAAAATGTATGAAATAGTCACGCAGCTCTTGACTAAGTGTAAGTTTTTGAGCGACGTAAAAGCAACAATACTTACATCAAATTAATCAGAAAAGAACAGAGAACACGTAGATGGTCATTGTTTTATAATTCGATTTAAATAGCAATTGCAATTAGTTATAAAATATGCAATATAATTTGGCTCGTTTTTGTCATACAAATTAGTATGGCGCGCGCAGGTCAAAATTCAACCTATATTACGACAGGCACGATGTTCCATTCTTTCAGTCGCCTGCGGGCTGTCAAGGTGAGAGGTTACGGCCGCTCGCATCCAAAATTCCGCCATCTTTTCTTGTATACTTACAAGGTAAAAATCAAGTCTGTCACTGCAGTGGTACCATAGAACAAAAGTAAAATAAGTATACAATAAAAAGAGGTTTTATTTCAAGCACATACCCCATAATGTAGAAATAGTTTACATTACGTAAAATAATAAAAATATTATACTAGGACTTTAAAAAATATGTAGCAATTTTTTAAATAGGGTGTAATTCTACCCATGAAACTGAACAACTTTCCACAAAGAACATAGGTTGAATTACGAAAAATAAATTGGTCCTCCCATACAAATGGTGTCAGCGGCTCGAGTCAATTTCTATGGGCGGGACATTTTATTTTTCATATTTCGAATCATTAAAAAAAAGTTGTTCAGTTTGAGAAAAGTTGTTCAATTTTGAGAAAAGTTTCAATTTCCAGAAAAGTTGTTCAGTTTCCAGAAAAGTTGTTCAGTTTAAAATAAGTTGTTCAGTTTGAAAAAAGTTGTTCAGTTATGAAAAAAGTTGTTCATTTTTTAAAGCTGTTCAGTTTGAAAAAAAGAAATGTTTAGTTTAACATTGCCCTCGATTCTGGCCGCCCCATTCTTAACTAATTTTAAGATAGCGCTGTCACTTTCTTTACTTTGACATAAGAACAGGATAGCAAATAAACACATGTGTTTGACGTTCCTAATTTGACATAAGCTGCTTTAAATAAGAACCAAACATAGAGCATGTTCCTTATTTAACGTTAAATAAGCAATCTAATGTCAAATTTAAGCAATTTAATGTCAGATTAGGAATGTCAATGTCATGTGTTTATTTGCTATCCTGTTCTTATGTCAAATATAAGAAAGTGACAGCGCTACTAATACTAATGCTGTCTCTTTCGAAGGCAATATTTATGGCCGTACTGTACGTATGAGTGGAGATAAAGCATTGTATGTATTCAGCACAATCTCCGAAATCGTTCATTGGCCGAAAAAAAGGATCATTTCGCGGATTGGCAAATTCAAAACGCGCAATCCCCGAAATGTCCTTTTATTTCGGTTGTATTTCGGCCATTGAGCGTTTTGAAGCAACCATTCGCGGACTGGCAAACACGAAAAAGCCAATTGCCGAATTCGGGGTTTGGCAGGTATGTAAAACGACCAATCCGCGGAGTGGTACTGATGAAATGCCAGCCCGCGAAGTGAGCAGTTTTTGATTCAACCACACCGCGAAATGGCATAGAAGAAATGCCAGATACCGAACTAAATAAAAAAAAACGCTGTCATGGGTCGTCGGGTCAGCGCATCATAAGTTGTCAGTGGGGGACGAGTTGTTAGTGCAGCGATGAGTTGTTAGTGCGGAGATAAGTTGTCAGTGCGGGATGAGAGGACAACTCATCCCCGCACTGTCAACTCATTTCCTACTGACAACTCATCCCGCGCTGATAATTTATCCCACACTGTCAACTCATTCCCTACTGACAACTCATCCCCGCACTGACAACTCATCCACGCACTGTTAACTTATTCCCTACTGACAACTCATCCCGCGCTGACAATTTATCCCACACTGTCAACTCATTCCCAACTGACAACTCATCCCGCGCTGACAATTTATCCCACACTGACAAATCATCCCCGTTCTGATAACTCATCCTGCACTGATAACTTAACCCCGCACTGACAACTCATCCCCGCAGACATGAACCATGTTGACCCGACGACTCATGACATCGTTTTTTTTTAATGTAGTTCGGGGTCTGGTATTTTGTCAATACCACTCCGCGGATTGGTCGTTTTACATAGCTGCCCATCAAAAAATACCCATCCTCCCTCGCTACAACTGTTCCCGCGCCAGGGCCAATCAAAGCTCCCCATACAGAAAATCCTTGCATGACAAACAGTTGCTGGTAGGGAGAGAGGATACAACAATAATAATAATTTAACACATGAAACACCATAATAGTGCTATCAGCTCCCCCCACGAGCAACCGTTTCTACGCCAGAGCCAAATCAAAGTTCTCCATACAAAAGCCCCTGAGCTTGTACGGCAGCCATTTTGAAAAATGGTGGAACCGGAAAACGAATCAAAAATATCGAATCAATACGTCAGCGACCTCACACCTGCTAAATTTCAGACTGATCGGAGCATTTTTTTTTTTGGCGCCATTTTGTATCCGCCATCTTGGATTTTCATGACCACTGGAAGTAGCCCTCCATTGTCCTACCTATCTCTTATCTTTGAGGAGATATTTGACTTTTTATTTTGTATGGCGGCTGGATTTTGCCTAACCCTTACTTTGACAAAATACTGGTCATAATCCAGAGAAAAATTTAGTATTTTGTCAAAATCCTGAGAAAATCCGGTGTTTTGATAAAAAAAACTGGATTTTCTTAGGATTTTGACAAAGTACTAAACTATTCTCTGGGTTATGATTACGCGCTGAATACGCGCAGAGGACGCAACTCATACGTTTAGCGAATTTTAACCTTTTCACACTATGCTTGCGTTAGTATCGCGTATTTTGTACGCAAGTCAAACGCGCTGAAAACGTGCAGAGAACGCGCGTGTACGCGCGTATTCAGCGCGTTTTGCTATAGGGCAAGGTGTTAAATTGGGCCATGACTTCTTCCCGGCTAATACTATCTGATCTAGACAAGATCTTTATTTCAGATGACAGATGTCTAACTTAAAATGGCAATGTCTCAATAACTATCGATCCTAGAGTACTGGTGTATAGGGACAAATGATAAGCCTTGACGAGATTTACATTTCAAAATGACAGCTGTCAAAAGTGACACGGTTATCCGAAATGTAGATCTCGTCAAGGCCTATCATTTGTCCCTATACACCAGTACTCTAGGATCGATAGTTTTTGAGATATTGCCATTTTAAGTTTGGCACTTTCAGGTCTGTTTAGTTGTATTGATGTGAATTATTCAAGACCGGAAATTGCTGCTTATTTTGAAGTCTTGTACCGATTTCCACCAGTTTTTGATTTCATTTAATCTGTTCTTGTTAAATAATGTAAAAATAAACGTTTATTTGATGTGTTCTATGTATAAAGGGTAGGTACCTATTAATGTGATCTCTGATCAGTGTTCACTGATGTTCTACAAAAAAATTAAAAGAGTACCTATTTGTTTTTCTTGAAGAAAAAGGGAAACTCTTGTCGCATATAAATAAGTAAGAAGAAATATTTTTCATTTTTTTATTTTCTAGAACAATACTTACCATTACCACGTTAACGCTACGTACAAAAGTGAACATCTCTATTATGCTGAAGAATGTTCTCGCTCTTAGAGGCGCAAAACGTATTTCAATGGTACCACTGCAGAATCAACCTATGTGTGTGTGGACGGCCTGTGCCAGTATGAGTAGCGAAATAACGTCAAATTTTGACAGATTTCGAATACCGAGCTCGAGGACATAGACCCTTAATAGTAAATGCATCAGCTGATAGCGTATTTAGTATGGGAAGTCAATTTTTTTTTTCGTATTTCGGCCTATGTTTCTTAGGGAAAGTTGTTCAGTTTCATGGGTAGATTCACACATTTCTCGATGCATATACCCTTTATGTTACACGTTGTATAGGTACCTAAACTATTTGCCTATACCTAACACCCAAGTTGGGAGTGTGTTGGTTTAGGTCCCCTGATGTGGAAATTGTATTTGTATGTATCTTTTACCTTTTACCTGACGAAGTGAAACTGAAATTAAGGACTTTCTTCTACATTTGTCTTTTTCTAACAAAGGACTAAGAAGCATATTTTTTACCCAATTAAAATTGATTTAGGTATTATGAAAAGCGAAACTTCCAACCAATTTTTTTTCGATTAATGTTACTTAGCCTTAAATCTGACTATCCATTATAAAAATGGAGTTTATAAAAAAAGTTACTTACTGAGTTTTTTCCCCACGGTATTGTCCAAGTTTTCGTTGGATAAGTACTTACTTCCATAAAAATTAGATTACCTATCTTTTTAAAGCAATAAAGTGAATAGCTTTTATTACCTATCTAGGTACTCAATAATATTGAGGGGTGGCGCGTTATTTTAAATATACAGGGTGTTAATTTAATTGCGTGCCATAGCTTAGAGGGTGTTTTAATAACGTAAAAGGAGCCTGTACAAAATATTTAAAAAAATCCATCTCATAAAATCGATAAATCAAAATTCGGCATTTAGTATGTTTCCAAAACCTGCGCTGTATCTCGCACTATAACCGAGCGCACGCGAGTCGCTATCATTGTCGATGCGACTCACGTGTCGCGCGCGATTGGTTATAGTGCGAGAGACAGCGCAACTCTGGGAATCATAATAAATACCTACCGACTTTTGTCTTTTTTATTTTTTTATTTGGATTTTTTTAAATATTTTTTATGGGCTCCTTATACGTTACTGAAACACCCCTTAAGCTATGGCACGCAATTAAATAAACACCCTGTATAGTTTTGAAAGTTGTTGGTGTATTTATGCGAGTAACTTGCAAACAGCTTGATTAAATACGTGCAAAATAAATAAAACCATACAACACAAAGTTATATTATTATGACTAGTTGTCAAATGTTCACTTGCATTTTATGACAGTCAATTACAAAAATAAATAAAACATCCTCCTTTGTTTTGGAGTTGTTTAAAAAGGGACCCTAAGTGGAGTCGTATGATGGAAGTCTTTGACATTTTATAGTTTGCCACATATTTTTTACCCTACCATAAACAATTATCTTGCCTTATTTTTAATTTTATTACTAGTTTTCTGTCAGCGGTGTCACCCGCTGCTAAATAAGTTTTCCCGTGGGAATGATGTTCTTTTCCGCGGTAAAAAGTAGCCTATATTACTCAGGGTGAACGTAGCTTTCTAATGGTAAAAGAATTTTTGATATCGGTCTAGTATTTTTTGAGTTCATTCGTTACAAACATACATAAACACAAAAAAACCTCTTTATAAAGTAAGTGTAGATTACAACCGGAATCCCCTTAAGCGGTTTCCATAAAATTCATTAAAACCAAATCAGCCCAACGCCCTGAAGAAATAAAATTCAGCAAAACTACGCAGACAATATTATTGCGGGTGAATGTACTCTGTGAGCTCCAAACTTTGGCAATAACCCAGAAGGGAAAAATCATTACAGTTCGAGGCCATATTTATTGCACAGCCGTTTCTTAGAAAGAAAAGTTACGTTTTCTGCAAAAAACGCTTCACAAAGCCGATGTTTAAAGAACACCTTGACTGTACATGTGTTTAAAAATAAAATATGATTATGATTACTTTTGATTATGATTCTTAGGGTCAGTTCACACAGGAAGTGACGCAATGAGAGCGTGATACAATGGTATCGATTCGTGCGCACTAAATCACAAAATCTGCAGGGCTATGATGCGCACTGTAGACTTCGTTTTGTCTACGCTTTATTTCTACACCAATGAAGATTTAGAATTATGTCTACATGTACTAACATGGCAACCGGCGGTTGAAGATTTAAGTCTTCAGTTGAAGACATCATAGACATTTTTCTTTTTTTTTAAATTTATGTCTTCCGATGCCTAACATGCGCACACCAAATTCACTCTATTTTTGACGTTTGATGAAGACAAATCAGTCTTCTATCAAAACGGTGGAGACTTTGAAAAGAGTAACTGTTATTCCGAAGTTTTTCAGGGTTTTCGTACCAGATTTTCTGTTTTCTGCAGCAACGACCTCCTAATTACTTAGTTTACAGGCGATAATAAAAAGGTAGGTATATATTATTAGTTTACTGTGTATACTAAAATGATCACCTGTCACTGTCTATCCTGAGAATAGAAAGATACGACAACAACTTTGTTAAGTTATGCTCTCCACAAATCGATAGCAATATAGAACTTTAGTTACTATGCAAATAGATCGACATTTCATTGACAGAACTCGAAAATTTCTCGAAGCGTCGCGCTACGTCGCGCTGCAGCCACTTCTTGGTGCAGCAAAATGTATCTTCAAACTTCGCGCCGCGTCGCATCGATCAAACTAACCCTAGCCGATGTGCAACTCATATGGCCCCGTACTGTAACAATTTCACTAAGGAGGTGTCTGCAAAAAGTTTTACTCTCAAAGGTCTGAAAAAAAAATTGGGATCTACACATGAAAACTTGTTTATGAGACCGATGACTGGCCTCGATTCTGGCCGCCACATTCTTAACTAATTTTAAGATAGCGCTGTCACCTTTTTTACTTTGACATAAGAACAGGATAGCAAATAAACACATGTGTTTGACGTTCCTAATTTGACATAAGCTGCTTTAAATAAGAACCGAGCATAGAGCATGTTCCTTATTTTACGTTAAATAAGCAATCTAATGTCAAATTTAAGAAATTTAAGCTACTAGGTCAAGTTTGGTATCATTTCAAAAAAGGGGGCTGAACTAGTGCTGAACTCATTTCTGAAATCACACTTGCATTGTTTTCAAGCAAAAGCAAAGATAAAAACATTTTAATCTTTTTGACTCACGTTTTATCAACATAAATAATTAATAACTTTTTTATAAGTTTGAATTTCAAAAAAAGATATACACTATTGGATAGCCCTATAATACAATACACTATACACTAAAATACTAAAAATATGAGCTTTTCGGTGAACTTCAGAGCTAAACTAGAATGAACAAGAACATACAAAAAAATATTCAACAAATTTTCCAAGACCACTAAACTAATCCGAGCTTAACTTAACTTCATAATAAAGCAGACAGTTAATCTAGCACTTAGCACTTAAGTTAATGACAATCTTAATCTAGGGCCTTGTTTTGGGTCTAGATTTAATGCTTGTTGTGTCTGGGTTAAGGTTAAGTACTTAATTAATGGCTGAGTATTTAGAATTATTTCGTTTGATGTTTGTATCCACATGATAGTTAGGTTAGTATGGAATAAAATAAGTGGAATTGATGGATATTATTCTAAACATAAAAAAAAATTAATGGTCTAGTTGTCTGAACCATGGGCTCTCAATCTCGAGGTCGTGGGTTGGGCTCCCAGGGGGAACACCACGTTGATATGTATTCTTTAAATTTACCAACAATTGGGTACTTGACTGGGTAGCTTAAAAAATTCAAAACGATTATACTTAAAACTGATGGCTGAAAATATTGTGGATTTCATTCATCATTA